>SMMW01000010.1:5465000-5670000 GCA_004794655.1 Marisa cornuarietis | reverse complement strand
ACCTTCCAGTACCTCTGCTTTTATTTCACGGGTATGTGAGCACCAAAGTATAAAAATTTAATCCCAGTTGATGTTTTAGTTGAAAAGGACAAAATGTTGAACAAAGAATAAAAAACGAAAATGGTCGTGCAGATATGTGGGAGAGTATATTGTTTGGTTAGCTATATGTCACTAGTACGAAAATTAATCGAACAATGGATTCATATCAGCGTATTAGCGCGCGCTCTCTCTTTCTCTCTCTCTCTTATACACACACACACCACATACACACACACACATACACACACACACACACACACACACACACACACACACACACATACACACATGCAAACTACCTCGAATGAGAAGAAAGCGACTGTTAAGATAATTTCAAATTGAATGACAATTAGGACATTTTTAGAATACTTTTGACCTCAGGTAGGAGAGGTTTAGGATAATTTTGATTTTGAACCATTAAACGTCTTACTTCCCAATATATATAAAAGGCATTTTCTGGTGATGAACCTAAACCTTTTACATTCAGCCTATGCATTTACATGCATTTTAGGTTTTTAGAACTGAAACGTATTATTTTCCCGACTCATGTATAAAACTGAGCAGTATTCAATTCGCTTACAAAAAAAAAACCCATTGACGTGGGTAATTTCAAGGGTATCAGCCTACTCTTTCCATCTGGATGTTAATATAATTGCACGCTAATCACCCTGGAGCTTCGATAAGATCGTTGTGTAGTTTGGACGCAAGCAAGAACTTTTTTGTTGTTGTCCTTTTTTTTAGTACTGCAATCCGCTTGGACAAGCAGCTAGACAGGTTAAGATAAAAGAAATGTGTTGTACAAGTTATGTCTCAAACACAAGTTGTCTTTATTATGAAACCTGACAAAAACATAAAGCATCACTTGATTACTTCAATGACATTTTTACATCCGAGGCACCAAACCTCAAAGATCTAGGTTGAGAGAAGCATTGGCCTAATGGCAGCAAAAATGTCTGAACAATTTTCAAACAAACTCGTTTCGTTTACTGCAAAAAAATTAAACTTCTTTCTAGCTCTCTCTTTCTCTCTTTCTCTTCTTTTGTAACATGGGCAGCTTTTCCCTTTCTAGCTGGAGGAAAATAGAAAAAAATCCTCAAGTTCAAATGCCTACATTTGATGTCCTGTTTGACACCCAGAAATGATCATGTTGACCTATTCGTTAAGATGACTTGATTGCCTTCCTGTTGTTAGCGAAATGTTCTTTGTAAGGTCAAGTATTTTTGTTTAGTTTGTAGCCACCCTCTTTCTCAGCCCTTTATCATGGTAAGAAAGATCCCGTTACAAGTTTATCCACCAGGTTTTTTTAGCCTCCTTCAAGGCGAGATTGCCGCTGTGTCATCATTGTGACATGACACGAAATGTCGAGAATGGCACAACATGGAGAGAAAGTAGAGCTAGCATCTACAGGTAGAACAATTGTTATTGAAGTATCTACACCATACCTTTAAGTTCATACACCGACTGTCTTCACGAAAATGTTGTCAACACGACAGAAAGTTGTGAATAAGACGAGTTTAGGGCTTGTTTGTATTGATGTTCAGGGTTATGGCCAGGATATTGGGTTTCGTGGGTGTTACTATATTGTGGAAGCCCCTGTTGTCTGGGTATTTAATCACGTGGGTGTAACACACTGATTAGAGAATTTCTGGGGTTTTTTTCCAATCACTTGGGTATAAAGCATTGATTAGAGAGTTTCTGGGGTTTTTTTTGAATCACTTAGGGGTAACATATTCTGTTTTTAATCACTTGGCTGTAAAGCATTGATTAGAGAGTTTATGTTTCTTGAATCACTTGGGTGTTTTAGATCGATTAAAGAGTTTATGTTTTTGAATCACTTAGGTGTGATACACTGATGAGAGAGTTTCTGTTTCTTAATCACTTGCGTGTAAAACATTGATTAGAGAAAGTAAATCCTGTTTCCTCATAAAGTTAATATACTGATGAGCAATCTTTGTGGTTTAGACAAATAAGCACTTTCAAACACACACACACACACACACACACACACACAAACACACACACATCTATAAACATTTTTATTATATTATATATATATTATAAATATTTTTATTAATAGTATATATTCATATGACAAAGAAAAGGAGAAAAGGTTTTAGAAAAACGAAAATTTCTATTAGATTCACACCGACCCAGACAGTTTTTCAAGATATCTGTTTCCTAAAATATTAATTTTTTAAACTTCAGATCCTGTTGTTAATATACACCTATCCTACATATGTCTCATATTTACACATTGATGTTCTCAAAATAAACGTAAAATATTACATTGTTTCTTCTGTTGCACATTTCCGCCTTTATTTTAGTTTCTTTACGGGTGTCTCTGCTGGTGATGTCTAATACACGAAACAACTCGCAAGATCACACGCAAGTCTGGGTCAAGAACCAGTCTGCTCATTATCTTACTTGCGTTGTTGTAAGTAAAAATTATCCTCTCTGTAGACCAGTCTCTAGGTACTGCCCCCCTCGGCATTACTGCGTGTGTTATTAACCCACCATCGCATCTATCTCTGACCAATGGTATTTTGTGGATGGCTTTTTCTTCGCTTCGTTAGACCTTAATAGCTTTGTGGATGTGAGGAAGAGCCTGACCTTCAGCCACAGAGGGCTCATCTATATGCACTCCACCCCTTTGCCGAGTGTTTGCCGTCGATTCCGGAGCGATCTCCTCGGCTCTGGAGAGATGTACGGGCGCCCCAGACATCGTGTAGAACGTACGATTTGATTGGATGTGACAGGTAGAAAGGGGTCACGTGGCGGATATGATGGTGGGAAAGGATATGGGCGCTCAAGGAAACAGGACAGAGACATTGGGTTGGTGCGGCGAACCCTCCGGAGGCTGAGTTAATGTGTAGACAAAGAAGCTCGATCTATTCAGTGTATACCGTTACATGAACTTAATTCATGGAGTTATTTTTTTTAAATACAAAAACTAGTTATTCACTTCTGTTCGTCCCACCTGCACCTGCTTGTTGGAGGATTTTTTCAGTTAATGGAAGTTTCGGGAAAATAATAAGGGAGTTTAATGTTACATATGTCACGATGGTAGATAATCTGGGGCTACTGTAGAAGGAAATTGTAAAATTTTTAACTTTGCAGAATTTTCTCCAAAAACAGCAACTTTAACTAAGCCAGAACAGATGACATGGTGATGGATCGTCTAACATTTATATAAGAGATTAACTAATACTTTGCACTAGCCCACGGCGAGAAGAATACAATGATGTAGAAAACACAATGAGAAGAGACTGAGACAGACAGACAGATAACCAACGCCAAAGATAAAGTAAGATGAGAATGAGACATAGCTGAGACTGAGACAGACCGACAGACCGAGAGACAGACATAAACAAAGAGAAACAGAAGGGCAGACACGCACATGCGCTCACGGGGGCAAGGTAGAGAACATGTGTCTTTTATTGCTGACATTAGAAATGCAGGTTCATTTTCGTTGTACCTGGTTAATGTGGTGAGACAGGGAGAGGGAGTGTAAGAATGCAAGGGCGTGTGTATAAAAATAACAATTTATTTATAAGGGTGGCAAGGAAACCACAACATTTTTCCTGTACTTCTACCCTTTACTCTAAGGTCAGCTAAATTTTAGACTACACCAAGAACGTAAGGTTTTTTTATAAACAGGTAACAGGATAATGAAAATGTTTACAAATGTAGTTATTATTTACTCAGATGTACAGGCAGTACGCGGAGGTATAAGATGCCTTAAGATTTATAACAGCGAGTGAGTGAGTGTCTACGAATATCTAAGGGCGGGCGGGTGGGGAGTAGGGGTGGAGTGAACATGATAATGCAATCCCTTTAAATTTCTAACGCGCTCTGAAAGTGTCAAAACGAAAATGAACGAAGGCATCTGTACCGTCGAGCACATCCTAGCAGCTGTTACAAGTACCTAAGTCGTTAATATTCTACCCAAAAGACAGACACGTTGCAACAAGACTCACGTCACCGAGACGAACGTGGCTGATATTCTAATGAAATGTAACAATAGCGCCGGACAGGGACGAGGCATTGAATCTTTTTTTGTTCTTTCACAGGAAATCAGATCCCCCAAAGTACTCAGAAATTTTGCGATCGCCTACGTGACAATCACGTGACGACCGACTCCAAGATTGTGACGTCATCGTTATTTTTGCGTAGCAGCAAAGCTCGGCCGGCAAGTGACAAGTAAGGAGACAGTTCAAAGGTCACGACTTCTCGGCTCTCGTTTGTAGCCCTGAACGACGAGGACGTGACTCGTGTCTGATTCTGCCTGAATGCACTTTAAAAAAAATCATCAGAAAATCTCAGGTCATGCACGGCTGTAGGGACTAAGAAAATAGGTTAGGGAAACGAAAATATGTGAGCTGTGCTGCGACAATGAACCGCGGTCGAGAAGCGTGTCCTTTGTTGGCATTTGAGGCCGGCCCTCGAGGCCTGGTCCGAGGACGTTGCCGGTTCGGCGACCGTCTGATAGAGCGAAGTCGTTAAGCCACACCAACACGACCATCTCTGGAGACGGCTGTCCTGCTTAATGCTCAAGACGCTACGCCTACTCACTGGGTAGTCTTGATAAGGGGACTTTAGTGGAAGCGGAGGAGAAGAAAGGAAGAAAGGAAATAGAAGAGAGAAAGAAACAGAAAAATAGGGAGAGAATAAATGAAGGTAAAGAAACAAAGGACGAATAAATACTTCTACTGATATTATCTGATATTATGTAGAAATAAAATATTTTGTTTCTCATAGAGGCTAAATTCAATGCCCTGCCTACAGCTTTAGCTATTTATGATCTTCTTGCTAGGGCTTAAGAATGTTCGAGGTTGAATCAAAACAGTCGTACACATGAATGACTGCGCATCGGTTGGAACAGCTCAGTCGCTCTTTGAAGACCTCGTCCTTTGTGTCTGGATGTCGTTTGGAGACAAGACATGCTCACTCTTCTCTTTCTTTTTTCTCTTTCTTTTCTCTCCCAGAATATCTTGACATCTAAGAAGCTTTAAAAATCGAATTTTGTGTCGGATCCTTTAATTCTGTTTTTTTCCTAAGTACACAAAGGTGGATTAAGCAGGAAAGAAAGCTGTACATAGCGTGTGCACATTTCTTACCTGAGTCATCAGCACTCTTATTTTCTTATGCAGAAGGCAGAAAGATAATGGACCACAAGCTTTACAAGAGCTAAACAAGAGTCAGAAATTCGATGCACGTCTGCAAAGGTGTCTGATGGAAGGGAAAGGCAACAGTCAACGAAAACGGGAAAGAAATGGTGGTGATGATCAGCCAAGTAGTTCTGAGGACCAGATGTGAATGAAGCAGAACCCGTAGCGAGGCTAGGTGAGAAAACTATGCCGGCTCATTTCCACTGTAATCGACCTGAGCAGCAAGAAACTGTACATCAAGTAGTATTTTTTCTTACGAAGGAAGAAACATAGGTGGCGCAAGTGAGCAGAGCATCCTTCTCCCACGAGCGTGAACTGTCCTGTCAGGGCGGTCGGCGGAGCTATCTCCCTTTAGCTATGTTTATGGCGCTCTTTCCTTGCTTTTCTTCAGAAAGAATTAAAGTTCCTGTTAGCGGGTGCGAAAGAAGACGCCGCAGTCCTGGTGAGAGTCGTAAAACTAACACGCGAAGAGTGGAATGGTAGCACGTTTCTGCGACTGAAAAAGATTGGCTGCTGAAGTAAAGGGGAGAGCACTGCCATTTCCACAGACACTGAGCTGTGTCTAGAGCCCGAGGATCGTGCTCGCACCCACAATGGTTCGCATCAGGGTTAAAGGGCTGATCAAGAAGCGACGCTATATACAATACATTTTGCACAAATAATGGGTCTTTCTTTCTTTCTTTCTTTCTTTCTTTCTTTCTTTCTTTCTTTCTTTCTTTCTTTCTTTCTTTTTTTCACTGTTCTCGATGCTTTTGAGCTTTGATTCTGTAATTTAAGCGACTTTTATCGCCTCAGTCATTTATCAGTCCAGGAACCTGCATACTTGTGTCACTCTTCCTCTTTCAGTGTGTATCTCTGACATTGTGCTTGTTTATCTGTCTGTAGATGAGCGTTGTGAGTTTGTCAGATTGTCTATTGATTTGCATCCATCTGTGTGTATGTATGTTTGTCTATCGTTTTTGTGTCTGTGCGTCTGTGCTTTTGTCTTTCTGTTCTTTTTCATCTGTGCGTTTGTCTGGCCATTTTATTTTTTGCTACGTCTGTCTATGTGTCTGTGTCATGTGTATCTGTCCATATACCTGTGTGTCTGCCTGGCTGGCTGTTGTTTTCGCATCTGTCTGGGCGTGTGGGTGTTCGTCAGTCTGCCGAGCTACAACCCTTCCCTTCCTATCTGTCTGCCTTCATGTCTGTCGGTCCAGTTCAGGTCTGGTCCTGTAGCCCGTCCTGTATTACTCAGAAGATGTCTTTAACCCGCAATATTTCTACATTTACATCCTTCAACAAACAAACATGTAAAATTTCAACCGGTTATAAAATGAACTCTCTGCTTAGTCAATGAGAACCAACGCACAACTCTTCAACACAGCTTTCAATACTTTTTTAAAGACATGTCAAAAGCGGGCGAGACGACAAGCTATTCCTGAAATGAACTTTTGCTACAGTCTGGCCCAGATTTATCCCCATTTGTTCTCATAACCAAATAGCTCAATGTCTTTACTTTCAAGTTAGTTCGTGTTCTCCTTTTGCATCTCCAGAAATATCATGCTGTTTTCTTTTGACAAGCCCGCTGCACTTTGGCTCTTAAGACTGCTTCGCAAATGTCAACCCAAACTTGGTAACATCCACTTTTGTCCTCGCCATACTTCTCCGGCGCAGAGGTAATGGCTCTTGACGACTTTTCTGGTCTTAACGATGGCCACGAGATAGCACAGCACTTCGTCTTCTCGTCGTTTAGCAACGACTAGCAGAACCAAGTTATGTCCCCTGTACCTAATGGCGTCCTTAGTGTCCACTGTTCTTTGGTCCTGATCCTTCTTGTCTCCCCATCAATTGTAGCCTTAGCATCCAGCAGTTTGCTACAGCCTGTGACATGGTGTATGAATGAGGTGTATAGATAGATTTACGCATGTATACATACATCTAATCCAAATGTAATGTACTGGTAATCGTAATGGTAATTGTAACAACGCAGTAGTAGCACCAGGAAACGGTAATATCGTACCACAAGGTAATGGTAACTAAACTTAATAGTAATGTGGTGATTAATTCTAGATCGCATTTCTACGCACACCAGAAATGTAATGATAAATGAACATTAAATAACAAACAGTGGACGGTGAGATACGTATGGGCACAATGAACAACATAAACATGAAATGCAAAAGTAGAACGCAAAGCAGTGGATAGAGGTGTGAAGAGATATATTTACTATAAACAGTGTAGAGATGGAGTCATTTATGATGGTTAACATGACAGACAACATTGCAATTGGAATGCAGGATAGTAATTCAGGGATAGTACTTAGTGCAAACATATGTTTTCAGAGAGCGTTTGAATGTAGCCTTGTAAGCCAAGTGGCGAATGTGATGTGGGAGAGAGTTCCACTGCTCAGCAGCACAGAGGGAGGACGTCCGTTGTCCGTGTTTGACTGTCTTTGTGGAAAGGATGGATAGAATGCAGGAGTCTGATGAGAAGCAAAGGTTTCGAGAAATGAGACACAGT
Organism: Marisa cornuarietis; assembly: GCA_004794655.1. NCBI lineage: Eukaryota > Metazoa > Mollusca > Gastropoda > Architaenioglossa > Ampullariidae > Marisa > Marisa cornuarietis. The sequence continues at coordinate 5,662,291 of SMMW01000010.1, read as the reverse complement.
TACAGAGCTTTAAGAACCCAGGTGTGAATAGCAACTCTCCTTTCATAACACAAATTACGACATCTAACAATGACACGTGAGAACACCTGGTGTGCTAAATGGACTTTCGTGTCAAGAAATATGTGACTTTTCTTTTAGAAATAGAAAGATAACCACATGAGCTTTGCCCATGACCCAATCCGACATTGAATAGTATGGTAATGGAACACTTCTAAGTGAATGTAGTACAAAGTGAGTTGATGGCTGGCACCCGTATATCAAAGACAGAAAGGCGCAGTCTACAGTGGCGGTAATGATGAAGAAGAAAGTTTCAAATCACGTAGGTACATGGGAAAAGAAAACTAAACAAGGACCTCTAGCGGCCATTTTGGAATACGCGTCAGACCGGAAGTGCATCAGACAAAGTGTCAGCATGCAGGACGGGATGAGTAGATGGGTGGAGGAAGAAAACAGTAGCCTGAAGAGACCCCTATCTTGTTTCACCATTACAGTTTTATGAGACTTTAACGTGAAGCCTCTCCATTTGTTCCTTCGTGTGTTCGTGACACAGACAGTTGATGTCTTCTCAATCACTATCTAAGCTTTAATTTTTTAAGATTATACAATTTTCTGATTAAAAAGAAACCCCAGCAACAAAGTCAATAAAAAAGATTTCCCTTACGTGTTGGTTTTATTGATTTATGTAAAGAATTCTTTTTAAAGTACAAACCAGAACTTCTGTTAAATTTTTTAACGGGACTGACAGATGTGGGCTGCTGCCGCCTCTATAAGAACTCTAAAAGTCATCTGTGAAGGTTGTAGGAAACAGTGAGTTGGATTAAACAAAATGTCGGGAAGCTCACCTTATGTTAATTTCTTCATTTTTTTTTTTTTGGTGTTTCTTTCATCCCCTTCTCATTACAAACGTTTGAGATACTGAGATAAAAAGTTTAGCTTGGAAGCTCGTCAAGACATATAGGCATTTTACCTTTTATTTCTGGATAGATCAGACGATAACCTTGTCACGTGTGTAAAAAAGCAAAAAGCAGTGTTTTCTATCATTTTCTTTTCTCTTGTGACTAATCCCATGGAACCAAACACAAGCAAGCGAGACTCTTCTTTGTAGGAGATTTGTTGGGGAGTGAACTGGAGAAGGAGAAGAAGAGATAACAGAAAAAGGAAGACAGGAAGGAAGATAAGGCAGTGTGAAGAAATGGATGCGAGGACAAAGTGAGAAAGATGGAATGAGAATCTGAGTTCGAGTCTGCATTTTGCATCCAGAATTCACCCCGTCAGAAATATTTAAGTAGGAGGTTGCGTTTGTACAGTTCTTAAATTGCAAAGTGGAAAAAGTACTGCCACCTCTCTCTGTTTATTTGAGTTTGTTTTTTCTTTGTTTTTGTTTTTTTTCGTTTTGCAAGCTTTGCTCAGAAAACACATTAATAACGCTAATAGAGTCAAGCTTCTTTTGTCGCTGTTTCTTTTCCAAGCCAGTAAATTTTAATACAAGAACAGCACGACTAGGAGTAGACGAAATTTGATAGGAAACTAGTTTTTGAAATTGCGGACTTTGGAGTTCTCGTCACTGATATCTTTTTCCTTACTTTCCCCCCCCTCTCTCTCTTTTATGCACGCACGCACTCACGCACGCACATACATATACGGCGAGAGAGAGAGAGAGAGAAAGAGAAAGGACAAGAAAAGTAAAAACAAAATTACTGACTACTTGGAGTTTTGTAGAAAAAAGGACAATAAGATGTATTGATGTCTTAATTTTTTAGATATGTTTAAATGTTTTATGTCCTTCTTTTGAAGATGGTGTTAGTTCGGAATCCACATAATTTACTTTTCGTTTTACTGATACTTGTTGAAGTCACGACTGTCCTGGATAGCCAGCAGCTAAAGCTATATCACGGCAAGGAAGCCAACCCTGTAAACAGATGCCACAGACTGTCCTGGATATGTATGTACGTACGCATTTATTTATTAGGGTTAATCTTGTTTACAAACTTACCTTCATTTATTCATTCATCCTCCTAGCAAGTTACTTATTCAAGCCTGCAGTCTGCAAAAAAGCTCTTCTACGTCTTTTACTTCGGGTATTGTAGACATCGGCACCCGTGTAGCTAAAGGTGCAGTCCATAGCTCGATAATGTAGGTTTCCTCTCTGAACCAGCGCAAGCATTGTAACACACAGTCCTGGGGTCAGGTGCACAACGAGATGCTAGGGCAGCTAGGCGCTAAATAGTCGGATAAAATGGTCACAAAGTATGAGAAGCTTTGCTGGCCACTTCACGATGTGGAATTATGTCGTTCTATGCACTGGCCTAAGGTCGCTAAACTAATTCTGATCTCAGCTGCCACCTACAATAATCTCAGTTTAGCTTCCTGAACAACAAACGAAGTCGAAGGGCTCGTGTAGCGCACAAAATCACCGACTTTGTTAATTAACTCTACAGCTGTCAGAACTATAAAAGCTTATAGATTTACTGTCAGCCGGATTCTGACAGCAGTCGTGGATGTCTGGCGTGTTGTGGAGAAAGAATTTGTAGATATCAAGAAAGCATTCCGTCTATAGTCCGGAGTTATCGTCCCTGAGACAGAATGCAGACTGTGGAGAAAATCTTGGTGCATCATTCACGTGATTCGTGTCTTGTTTTAATATTTACATTCGTTTCATTTTGGTAAAATAAAAGTGGACAGAAATAAAACAACTTTTGCTTAGAGTGCAGCAAAGTTTGTCAAGGAATCCAAAAGTTTAAATGTCTAAACTTTCACAAGTTTTTTTCATAATTAGCTTCAAGATTCTTCAACTTTTCTTTAGTAGAGTCATTCAAGGTGTATAACTATCAATTTATTCACAATGGCATTTTGACAAATCTGAAAGCAATGATCTATCTATCTATCTATCTATCTATCTATCTATCTATCTATCTATCTATCTATCTATCTATCTATCTATCTATCTATCTATCTATCTATCTATCTATCTATCTATCTATCTATCTATCTATCTATCTATCTATCTATCTATCTATCTATCTATCTATCTATCTATCTATCTATCTATCTATCTATCTATCTATCTATCTATCTATCTATCTATCTATCTATCTATCTATCTATCTATCTATCTATCTATCTATCAAATGATGCAATTCACAGCATTTCTTCTTATCTGACTTTTAGTTGCGGTAGAAACGCCAGACCTCTATAGCTGTTTCTTCCTTTTTTATCCCTTTCCTTGCTCATCTTTCTTTCATTTGAGAAGTATTTAACCTTCATTTTTTTCGTGCTTCTTTTTGGTGTTGTCATGGTTTCACGGAGGCGGGGAGAACTGTGTATCCCAGGTTCATCTTTGCCACAGATATTTTTTTTTCAAGTGCCTGTTTTAAGGGCTGGGCTGTTTCATCTATACTCTTAAGCCATAGCTTTTGACGGAAGTGAAACACAAACAATTAACTAATCGTTTTTGTGTTAGGACTCGCCTTTGTAATTAGCTCTGTTTAGCGTGATGTGTCTGAGTTTTTTAAACCGTGGCAGCAAAATAGCTATTTGAGGATGTCTTTCTGTTTAAAAGTCAAGATCTCTCTTCCTTTCCTCCTTTGGCAAGCGATCAATTTTAGTATTCGGAATCACAATTTCCCCCAAATGTCATACACAGACACATGAAACTTTCTTAAAAATATATTAAAGCGCATTTTTTCCAAAATTACTAAGCAGATTGACTTCCTTACGCGTGTATGCACATGTTTGCATTTATTTATATGCGTGTGCGTTGAGAGAAGTGACTAGCTTCTAACTAGAAGCTGATGATTGTGATTATTTTTTGTATAGATTAAGCACACATATAGTGTTTTCATGTTTGTAGTGTGACTGTGTGTGTATATATATATATATGAGGGGAGGCTGACAAAAAAGAACTTTCCTAAACTTTTGTTTATTTGACTTATAAGCCAGAAAAAGCACTATTTTCATTATCACTACCAGTTTGCACCAATAACATAACGCCGTTCTGTGGACTCTAAGCTCTTAGTTCTTGAGACAGTAACAAAGGGGAGTGTTCCCATTGGACTTCCTGTATCATTGGAATGCCAGTAAATTATATCTATCTACATTAAAAAATTTTGTTTTCTCGTCGCAGCTGAGTGTTTCTATATTAATATGCATCGATCAAGGCAGTGGCGTAGCAACCAGGAGTCAATGGATGCAGCCACCCCCTCAAAAAAGATACTGAGGGGACAAGAATGTAAACATCGTTCACTGTCAGCATGGAGTTTGTCCCTCCCCCACCTAATCCCAAAGCTGAGCATCTTCATACACCACTGTAAGGTACACGTTTTTCTCATGTCCGAGTAAAGCTCGATGCAAGTAGTATTTTCCGAAATCAGGATGAAATCACACCTTCCGTTCTTGAAATACACGACTACAAATATCACCGTGAAGAAAAAGCGATTAAAAACGTGGCCACACGTTGGTATTTAAATGCCTAATTAACATATGGTGCCAGCTGAAGCATTTACGACATAAAACATCCATATGCAATCCTTGGGTTAGTAGCAAAACGTAAGCAAAGAAACGTTTTTATTCAAAAAAAACCCCTCTCATGCCTTTTAGCTGCTTTGAACAAACGGATACAAAAAGTTGTGCTTACTGAAACGAAAGATTGGCTTTAAGAGTTTTATTAAAGATCATATTATTAAATCTTAGTTTGTTTGTTTTTTAAATCTTACTGCGTCGCGCATTGTGCTTCTAAAGAGAGGGAGTATCTAACTAGATTTAAGGCCTGAAAGTTTTAAAATAAGAAACGTGTTGTGCAGCTGGCTCCAGGGTTGTTGATGTCATTCTGTGCATGGGGTTGTTTGTAGGCGTGTCTCTCGAGAACAGAGCAGGAAAAAGGGGAAAAAGTATTTAAGCAGTCACCAAAAATAAATAAATAAATAAATAAATAAACAAATAAATAAATTATGTACCCCACTAGACTACTAGTTGTATTAGTGCGACAGTAATCGCAGAAAAGGGAAAGAAGAAGAAAAATAAGGATGGAAGACGGGGACTGGAAGAGGTAAGGGGCGGTGGAACTTTAGATAAATCGCTGCTCAATGAGCTGCAGTAAAGGGTTAATGTTCTGAAGGCACGCATGCTGCAAAAAAAGCTCTTTGTACTGCAGCATTAGAAGGTGTAGACCTGTGAACCGAGGGAGGAATAAGTCAATGAAGCGAAGCCCGTTGAGTGATACTGCCTAGCCCGGGGAAGACAGGAGTGGGACGTGAAGGAAGTCATATTAGAGGAAGGGCAGAACTACTAGATAGGCGATACAATTTACAGTTCTGGATCCATCACACGCTGTATATAAAATATATACAATTCATATATATATATATACAGAGAGAGGGGAGGGGCGGCATTCTTTTAACTTACAGGTGCTAATCCAACTATCTGTGCTGATATATATTTATCTATGAATGCGCCCCTATTTGTATATTTCTAGTTTACATCTAGCTATAAATGTATCTAGCTTTCTATTGCTTTTCGTGTATATATCTGCCCATATCTCTTTCGATGTTTCTATATTTCATTTAGTTTTACGTTTTCTGATTTGTACTTTTTTTCTTTTAAAGATCTCGGTAAAGGGATGTTAAGTTAACGCCCGGCGTGTTTACTGTCTAATTTTACCACTTTTGCATAAACTTCAGTGACCAAAGAGTGCTTGACGAATATGGAAGATCCTAGAAATTTCCATATACTTCCTTCTAAAGATAGCTTAAAACCCTTTTAGTATGATGGGGCACAATCGTGGCTTTGCCGGGTAGCATGTGAAAGGCGATTTTCATTAATTTTTTATTGCAAAGTTCAAGTTTTCTCTTTTCCAAAAATGTTTATCTCAGAGCAGCAATAATAAAAAAACAAACTTCACCCACTGTCGTCTTCGCAGTCTTCAGTTATAAGCCAGTTGTTGTAATGTTATATTTTTTTGTTGAACTAAGAGGGATACCCCAATCTCCGCCCATAAAAAAAACCCAGACGGTAACACGAGCAGAGAACAAAAAAAAAAAAAAAAAAAAAAGAGACAGAAAATTTTAAAAGCTGAACAAACATCAAACACAAATAAAAAAAAAAATCCTCCGCCTCCCAGCTTATAGAGCATTAGCAATATTAGCTTGTTAGCACGAGATTTTACGAGATTTTCGGGTCAAACCTTTTTTGGTGCTGTGCGACCCAAGCCGGCTACGCCTCCTTCGTGCGTACTGCCCCACGGCGAGGATTGATCACTCAGCGCTGCACGGCACACACAGTGAGTCACGTGCAATTGATTCCACCACGGCTCTTTAGCCTGAGGCCTTCCTTTTCTTGGTCGCCTGGGTCACGTGATTTTCATCCAGCACAAAAAGAGTTGAAGGGGTTTTTTTTTTTCTTCCCCCTAACTTTTCGCTCGTTTAGTGTCGCGCGATTTGGGTCCGGGAGGCGGCATTTCTTTTTGCACCGACTTGGGCGACAATGCCATGTTCTACCTCATGCGAGAACCGAACTCAGCCGATCGTTTTGTCCGCTCAGTTATTTTGTAAAAGAAATAAAAGCCAATACCAATAACCTAAACCTACACCAAACCCCAAAACTATTTTACCCACAGATGACGAGCTAACACGTTAAAATACACAATTACACACAAACTTTCCAAAACATACAAATATACTACCGAAAAAAACATAACTTGATCCATCAAAATACTAATTTGCAGCTTGACACTGAAAACTACTCGCTTTACTCACTGTGCTGTAACAGCTTTATGGGTTGTTGGGAGACAGCCCCGACTCACTTTTTATTTTTTTTATTTTTTATTCGACAGCATTCAAGGACAATTTATAAACGGTGTGATCGTACATCGCAGCAGCCAGTACAAAAGAAATGTTGCTTTCAATCGTGAGCTTCTGAATTATAAACGAAAAAATGATTTCCTGCACATTTTTTGCAACCATTACAAAACACCTTTTGCCATACCTGAATGGGGTTTTGTGTCCTGAGAGGGACAAATAACGTATTTGACGCTTTTCGTGTCTTTCTTAGTACTTAATAAAAAAGGGTATTGCTGACTCATTCGTATGGGAAAACGATTCGAGATACAGTTCACTCTCAGAGTGTAATAGCTGAGACATCCATCTTTAATTTTGCTGCAGAAGAGAACACTTTGACTTAGCCCCTGCCACCAATACAGTGAAGATTAGCTCCCCTGAGTTCAGATCTCGTCTCGGGCACACTGCTCTTTCTCTGCATGTGGCATCTGTTTACAGAGTTGTCTGCTCTGCCGTCACGTAGCCTTAAAAGCTCGGCATATAACTCCAATTTCCCACACTTTAATTCTTACTTTGATTAAGCAGCTCGAACTTTAGTAACATTATATAAAAGAAATCTTCCTCACGCTGTAACAGTGTCTCGAATGTACGAAATTATGAATATCTATCACTCGAGAAGGCAAATCCTGTTTATAATAGTCAACCACTCAGTCAATACCGAAAATAATTTAGAAACCATACTGCATTGACACGCCACAGAGGAGGCGAACTGCCGTGAGGGAGAGAGAATAATTGAGAGAACACACAGCTACCTGGAGTAATGGCGGTGGTGATGTTTCATTGATCAAAGCACAAAGAAAAGTGATACTACAGTGTCATCAGATCTTAGTCCCAGAGGTCAGGACAGCCTTCTAAAAATAGAATGCTATGTCATTTACGATTCAGCGGCTGAGGACCAAATCTTTACACACCATTTCCGCTAAAGCTTATTCGCATTGATAAAATATTGCATTAAAAACTCTTTCTCATTAAGACATCGGATGCTTTTTAACTTATTCAGGTTTGGTCACATTCTCATAATCGAAAAAAAAACTATTTACTTACCGGTTAAGCGAGAAATTCCAATTTGTAAAAGAGTTAAAAGTGTTGAATATGACAAGAAAGACAAATCTTTTGTTCATAACTGCGTGCAGCAAGCACTGGTTGGCCGAGAATGTCCTGATATTTAAATGGTTTTTTTTCCACAGGAATCTCAGTGTTCAGGTTTCAAATGTCCAGAGATGTTTTTATCCCCTCTCGACACACTCCCATGATTACAAAGCCTTTTCTGATCACGTGAACGTAATGACCGGAATTTTTCTACACTTCAGCTTACATGGCGACGTGCAGTTGACGGTAAAAGAAGTGAGAGGCAAATTGCCATCAGGTAGTCGACAATTGCAAAATCCATGCTTGAAAGTCAAGGGCATAAAGCAGCTTGTCAAACCAGTAGGCGCAGCTCGATCTCTTCTGAATCACTCGTGCCTGATGATGATTAGACTTATTTTATTTTCCGACGAGGGGAATAACTCTCCATGTCCCGGACATCAGGCTGGCTAGAGTTAGAACGTGGCAATGAATGATTGATTAGAATTTCCTGAGGGTTAATGAGCTGTTTTGTCCTTCATCGGGATTTGGAAGAGAACAGAAAAGTGTTTAGATGACCACGTTGTAATAATACAGCCTCGCAATGAGATCCTTTCAACTCCAGATGACAGGCAGTGGTTCGATTCCACAAAGGCAAGAAAAATGATGGTACGAGTCAGGAATAAAAAGAGTGGTATCTGGTCTATCAAGAGTTTAGAGCTAAGCATGAGTGTTTTTCCAGGTGGAATAAATTATCAAGTGTTAACTTTTTTTTCGGCGACGTTGAGTTATCAGCAAGCTCGTTAGCTGTTGATGAGAGAGAACAGCGCCACTTGACGTCAACCATATGACCTCTTCGCACTGCACAGCGCCCCTTTTCCAATTGTGTTAATATCTTCAGTTTTTGTTGTTGTTGTTGTTTTTGTTAGTCCCGCCTCCATTTATCACAGATGCCAATGAAACCTGCGGTTCTTGGCGTCCTTACGACAAATAATTTGACGAGATAAATCTTGAGATTGCCTGCAATTTGCCTGCTAGGACAGCGTTGGGCAAAGACATCGGGGAGAGGAGTGCCTAACGCCATGCTAGACGGCAGGCTGTAATTCTGAATTAAGGCCAGAAAATAAAGGAAGCTGATGCACATTAAACTGTCATGGCGATGCTCCAAAAGCTTGTTTGGGCTTGTGAAAATTGCCCCGACGCTTGCCTTCAGTGTGCTTATCCCCAGTATGCAGTCTTTTCCTCTTTCGTTCTCCTGCTCCCTTCCTCCTCCCCATCGTCGCCATCATCATCATCATCATCATCATCATCATCATCATCATCATCATCATCATCATCATCATCATCATCATCATCATCATCATCATCAATTAATCAATCAACCAAGAAAAATTATTGATTGAAAGGGGTCGAGCTATCGCAGAAACGACTAGAAAATGTTTTTTGTCGATCGGATCTTCGAAAACGTTGCTGAAGTCGCATCATGTGACTATCTTTTCTTCCGTTTTATGAGGTTCCACACTCTGCTCTTTCCTTTGTCGGCCCGCTTCGGGCGAGCGCCCTGAAAAATTCCCTGGAGAGTTCCTTTAGACAGACAGTCGTGGCGTGCGGTGTGTTAAAAGCTCGCCAGGCACCGGGCTTTTGGCAGCATCCTGAAGAGGCTTTTGGTGACCCGCCGAGGCTCTGGTCTAGACAAGTTCATTGGTCATGTCTTCGCTAGATGACACGTGACAGCAGCAATGCATCTTACTTATAAATTTCCCATCGTTAGGCACTTCCAGCCTGCTCAACGCGTGCATTAAACCCACAGAAAATATAAGTAAATATGTAAATAAATGTTAGTGTAAATGTTAAATTTTTTAGTGTGGCATATTGTGTGCACTTTAAGGTTGTACGACTAATGTTTATCTTATATTAGAAACATTTATTTGTTCGAAGAGATTTCGAGTATACATAAATGTCTGTATGTATAACCTGTTGTCCTCCCCCCCCCCATACTCCCATCTCTACGTTCCTTCATGTTCTTGTATTGTTAACTGGTGTTTGGTCGTATATATATATATATATGTTGTGCTTGTTTGTCCTCGATTGTGACATCTACATCACTTGACCTCTTTTCCCCACTGCCCCTGGTCTGTCCTGGTGAGGAAATGCGCTATACAAATACTATTCTTATTATTATTAGCTTACAAGCACGTATAGGTAGCTATAACTAATAAGAAAAAAAAGTATCTTTAACATTATATTTCCTACTATTGTGGAATTTTTCTACTCATAAATAGGTGTGTGAAACTGACAATAAATCTAAATAAGTTATTTTCGAGTTTAAGTGTTATTTTGTTTACTAAATATTATTATCATCACTTTTTATGCATGATTGAGCACGGATTTATTAAACTAGTTTTATATCAACCATACTGCTTAACAAAAAGCATGGCTGATGGGTTCAGGATCAGGGGATACAGAGCTGATGCATATTAGGAATAGGGTTTTTCCGTGAGAAATTCGGTTTCTGCTCGAGATGGTGTGGTTCAGCTTTTATTTCAGCTAAGAGATTTTGGCAGCAACAGATGTCGACAAGCCTCGGTTTTCGCATAGCTCTCAAAACTGGATGAAAACAGATTGCCCGTGTCAGTTCAGAGCACAAGGGTTCGCTTAGCTTATTTGCAGAACTGACTGCAGCTTCGTCATCCTTGCTTCGCAGTTTAGTGGCATGTCCTGGCAAAATTTGCTTTTCATGTTTGACGCTTTTTGCCTGGGGCGTCAACCCTTTTCCTCATCATTGTATGTTAATATGTTTTGACGTGACATCCGTACTCGTCCAGCGGCCGTATTCACGAAGCGAGGGTAGGTCGTTACCCGTCAGCAAAGTAAAGAGATCAAAGAAAAATGTCTTGCCTCTGTAGTTGGAAGGCAGTGTCCAGACCCCGAGGATATGTTATTTACCCGAGAGAATCTTTGCCACTAATTTATAACTACTATATCATGTTTAAAGCAACATCCACGAAGTCTGAATGCCACTTTTTGATTGCGGATACAAGACACTTCATGAATACGAACCACTTTAGAAGACGAGGATAAGTGTCTTAATGTTCCCCATCGGATGCTAGGACCACACATGGATGAGGGCCAAATAAACCCGCAGCATGAAGAAAAAGTCGGACACCATAAGGTCAGATGTTATTCTAGTTTCAAGAGATATCAGCCTCATATATTTAAAATATTTCTCCCTATTGAGCTAGACTTGTACCCACTTTTAAATGAAACCCATCAGTTTATTGGCTGTACTCTTAGGGGCACATTTATGTACATTCTTTATGTCAGAACTTCAGAACTTTCTTAACCGCGAAAATCGCGATATTTATAGACTCGTATCATCGCCCACATGGTCATGTTTTAGATTTGTTTCATCACCCACGTTTTGATATTTATAGGCTTGTTTAATCTGAAACACGATGATGCTTGTTAGCAGGCTGTATCTCGGTTACGAAGTGGCTTGATTTATTAACTCGGATTTTAAGAAATATTAAATTGAGGCGACCACTTCGCAGTTATTTGAAAAAGAAAAAACAAATCGCTCTCTCTCTCTTTAATCTTTGACATATAAAGAGCGAGGACTATGGCATAGGAGCTTAAATTTCGTTCTCTAATATGGCGAAGGCGATGCTTCTTTTCCTATTGACTGCTTTGATTTTTTTGGAGGAGAAGAAGCTAAATGAACGAGTTACCATCTAGCATTACTCTAAAGCTCGCAGATCTCTATAAATAGTTCATATCGGTGTCATTTGCTCAAGAAATCGTTGGCAAGAATTACCACACGATAGATGTTTAAAGGAGGTTAGCTGCACACCATACGTGTCTCCTACAGTTCGCAACACACAACCAGAATCCATATGTGTGAACAGCTGTGTGTAAACAAATGCTATGTAGACAAATAATATGTAGACAAGTGTATGTAGACAAATGTATATAGACAAATGTATGTAGACAAATGTATGTAGACAAGTATATGTAGACAAATGTATGTAGACAAGTATATGTAGACAAATGTATGTAGACAAATGTATGTAGACAAGTATATGTAGACAAATGTATGATGTCGAGCTGACATGTTACCTGTGTTTACGTCACGAGTGAAAGTGATGTGAGTTCTCTTTTTGATCGATTAGAGGATGGGGAAGAGCATGTGATGATGTTTCAGCCCACTGTAGTGACCGATAATAATGATATTGAATTTTTTTCTACTCCAGCTTGTTTCTTTGAGAAAGTGATTTCTTAACTCGCAGTGCGCTTAACGGAAAGTTTTACTGAGATAATAATTATCGTTTCTTTATGGCCACACAGACTGAACACAAAGATGCAAAATGGAAAAAGAGAACGAACGGAAAACTAGATTTATTACCTGTAGTATATGATATCCGTATATGTCAGTAGCGGTATTACAATCAGTAATCTAAACTTATTAAGTTTATCAGTTATTACCGATAAATATTGGCACCTACTGTTTACAGGACACACACACACACACACACACACACACACACACACACACACACACACAGCGCGCGTACAACCTTATTCAAGTAGGCCGAACACATACAACAGTCAAGCTTATTCCAATCCCATTTTCTTTTATCACTTAAATTCCAAACTTGTTCACTTGATCAGAAGACTTTCAGTCATAAACTGAACATAAGCCCACGGTTATGGTAATTTTTAAAGGAATGTTTGTGAACATAATGATCGACTCTAACAAAGCTAGTTTGACTGCTGTGTACTAAGGATAACATAAAAATGAGAAGTCGAAAATTGAGGAGCATGCCTGAACGATCGGCATTAGAAGAAAAAAAAAAATAAATTGAACTAGTGAAGTATAGACAGAGATGGGTATCTTTTAGGATGGATGTGGCTTCGCTTGCTTGAGAGACCAGCTTCTTCATTCTCTTCCTGTCTTATTTGCCTTAGAAAGCCTCACTCTTTTTTCTTGCTCTCTCTTTTCATTATCTCACTCTCTAGCTCTTCACTCTCCGTCTCCTCTCTTACCTCTCTATACGTGCATGTGTGTGTGTGTGTGTGAGTGAATGAGAGAGAGAGGAAAAAAGTGTTTTTCTAGCTGTGCGCGAATTTGTGTGTGTGTGTGTGCATATATATATATATATGTGTGTGCGTGTGTGTGTGTGTGTGTGTGTGTGTGTGTCAGAGAAAAGTGGTATGAGAGACATGTAAATTGTGTGTGTGTCTGCGCGTATGTATTCATGTGAGTGCTGCTACTAGAGCAGTGTCTGTGTGTGTGTGTGTGTGTGTGTGTTAACCAGAGAGAGAAGAAAAGAGAAAGAGAGAGCGGTCAGGCACTTGTCGGTGCGTGCGTGTATCAGTGAACCAACGACCTCCCAAGCCCCCGCTCCCACACCCTCACAAAGAATCTTCTCGTTATCCCTCTGTAGCCTAATGCCCTTCCCTGCATGTGAGTAATGGTAATAGAGTTTTCGTGTCTATTTTCCGCGGCACAGTCACCACGATCCATCTTCGATTCGTAAATCATCTTTCTCGCGTCCCCGGGAAAGGGGAATCAACGCTATGACAAAGTTATCGCCCCTGATGTGGATCAAGGTTGTTTGGACGGAACAAGTATTGCAGTTCTGTTGATGATTCCCCGACCCTACCTCGCTACGTTGTGATTCAAAATGATGAGCTTTGCTCAGTTTACTCGTACCTACGCTTCTGACATCCATCAATAGCTAAGGTGATGAAAGCCCGCACAAAAATCTAGACGACGAAAGGGCGTCAATCGAAAGACCAAACCCACTGAAACCCTCAAAGTTCAACTTAAAAAGCTAAAGAAACCTTTTTTCGAAATATTTTTATTTATCCATACGCCCTTCATGCCATAAAAATTAAATAGGTTAAATTTCCCACTGGTGGCAGGCGTAGTGAACTGTGATGAGGGAACGCAACCCTCTCCTTTCATAGCCTTTTACCTCCCTTGAAGTTTTCAGTTGTAGATTCCTATGAGTATTGAACCAGTGACCGTTTTCTAATCTGAAGTCAATTGGCTCCATAATATGTTGTCAGTAAAAATCTTTAACTTTTAACTTTTTTGAAAATATTTCTGTAACTCTGTCAAACCATAAACGTGATATATTAGTACCAGGTAAGAGAAAATAAGAAAACACGAAAATTCCAGACTTCAATTAGAGGGGGAATCAATGTTTTTATTTTGATCATCTCGAGGAAAAAACTGCTGTGGTAAATCGTGTTCTTAAAGCACTTTATCAGCTACCAAGGAGTTTTTTCTCTTCGTTTTGGATTAGGTCAGATGTGCTATTTCATGCTCAAACGAGTTTTAAAAAATTCAATTGAAAGCATCTAGCGAATGTAAATTTTAACAGCAAATTCACAAAATGCCAAAGTCTCAAAGAGTTCAGATTATTGAACATGAAATTTCTCGCTGTTTCCCTCGTGATGCATCGCATGTTACAGTTCAAAACATCATTTACAAGGTTATGAGGACGTATTAGCTGTCCAAGAGGGCTCTCTTCCTCTTTCTCTCTTCCCCTCTCTGTCTCTCTGTTCCTCCCCTCCTCCCTCAATCTCCCGTTCGCAAAGTGACTTTCCTAATGATATTACGGCCTTGAAAACGCACACGGCATTAACGGACTTTCGTTCAATTTTACAGTATTACTGAGCATTTTCTATTTGTTAGTTCGACTTAGTTTGGCTTAGTTTTCATTTTGATTTGTTTGTTTTTAGATTGTTTTAGCTTCGTCTGAATGGTCAGTACTAGTTTCCTCGCAGCTTCACGCCAAAATGAGTGACACAAGTGGACAAATATTGAAAAAAGTCAAGAGAATGAGACGCCCTGTTTCATATCATGATGTAAATAAACAGAAGTTGTCCTTCCAATGAACTCTACAAGCGTGTACTAGGTCTGATGGCGTCGACAGTTATTCCCCTTCCACTTCTTCCCTCCAATGTACTGGAATCCCCACTGTCGGTGTGCGCTGGACCGAAATATTAGTCTGTGACCGCTGTCTGTTTTGTCAGAATTTCGGTCTTCGGTCGCTCTTCGCTGACCTCAGCCTGCAAGCTTTCTGTGTTTTACAGGAACAGTGGGTTCAAAATGCTATATTTTGGACAGAGATTGATGAAAACTGTGTTAAAGGGCTGGTAGAATGAAATTTGTTTTCCTATAACTGCAGGGCTCCGTACAAAGATGCTATTTCCCATTCTCTGAATAAGGCCCTTCTGTTCTTGAACTGCAAGTCTACAACATCACCTTCCACAGGAGGTCAAAGCTGTAGCATCACGAATATCAACGGACACGACTAATTAACACAGTCTGAGCTTTTCCATTGGCTGTTGCCTTGACGACAGAGGCGAATACCCAACTTAGTGCGAAAAACTTTTTGCATTCTGACGACCTGTAAGACTGGAGCAATAAACGTTAAGAGGCTACATCACACAATTACTTTCTCTAACACCTGGCTTGATTACTGTCTCTTATAAACCAGTTTTCTGGGAGTGGGTGTGGACACCCAATGGCTTACTTCCAATGCAGACAGCTGAAGTAGTAAAAATTTGCTGCTAGGGATGACAATGACAATGACAATGACCAACTTTATTTGTCCCAGTGGGCAATTGAATATGGGAATGTGCTCTAGTTCAACAATGAAAAAAAACTGAAAAATGAAAAAAAAGAAAGAAAGAAAGACAAGTATTGCGTGCCTGAGAGGTACTGTCCCTTGTGGAAACGGGCAACTGTAAGATAGCATTTATATGAGATCAAAAAGAATATGATAGACATGCAAATGTATGTTTGTGAATTGAAAGTTTGTATATTGATTTATTGAATCTGAAGGTTATAGGAACCCTGTCCTTTGAAATAAGTGGTTTGCTTATGTACATTCCATGCTATTCAATAGATAATGTTTAAACAACTTATGGAGGTGTGTATGTATAAATGGATGAAAGTATGATGAACGTACCTATATATATATACATATATAGATATATAATTGTTTTTGGAAAGAGAATAAGCCTGATGACCATAAACTTAGGTTCAAATTCCATGAAAATGTACATTTGCTTATAGATTGTTGTTGAACGTACTGTTTTGTATTGTAAATATTCTTGTATTATACATCCCCCATGTTACCATAAGCCATTGGCATTAAAAATGTCATGTCATGTCATGTCATGTCATGTCATGTCTCTAACAGATGGCTACATCACACAATTACTGTCTCTAACAGCTGGTAGAGCACATTTCCCACAACTGCACGTGTTGCAGAAATGCAGGGTATTCAGGGATTTCTTTTCCAAAATTGCGCTGTCCTGCCCAATATAATCAACAGACGAACTCAGTTTCAAAGTTACGTTACCTACACAAGAGTTATGCATTTGCATATATATTGCAGTGAAGACAAGAGAAGAGAAAATAAGGAAAGTGGTAAAAAAGTAGAGAGCCAAGCGTTTGTGTCATACTGAGCCGGTTAAGCAGCGCAGCAAGCTCTTTTTTTCTTTCTCTCCTTTCCTTTTCTACCCCATGCAATCTCTATCTGTAACTCCTTTCTTTCTACAGGTCCTTTTTCTCTCTCTCTAACACATACACACTCTCTTTCTCTCTCTCTATAACACACTCTCTCTTTTTTTTTTAGTACTTAATTGCTTTAATTACTTAGCTTATTCCTTCCCCGCAAAAAGCGAAAGGAAACAAACCATGTTTTGTCTACTTTACCTTTCGGTAATAAAATTGTCCGTGTCACTGTAATTGTCTCTCTCTCTCTCTCTCACACACACACACACACACTATCACACACACACAAACACACACGCGCACGCACGCACGCGCTCCCACACTCTTTCTCGGTCGTTCGTAGCCTGATTTTCAAGAAAGATACTCGAGAGATAGTGCGCGTGTTTGCTAAGATACCTCACGTCCAGCGTTCCGTAGAAGCTGTCCAATCTGATATAATCACTTCAGATTCGGGGGATAACTTTATCAAGGTTAAAATATAAAGTGATACGGTAAATAAAAGGCTATAGCATTGAAGAGAAGCGGAAGGTACCGTGGGCAAGAAGTTTTAGGGAGAAACCCATTACCTTAAAAAAAGGAATAAAATTGATTCACCCAAAAAGAAGCTAACACACCAAGAAGAAAGTGGGTAAGGGTGAGAACGGATGGCTAGAATGAACAACCGCAACACCCTGTGAAGCTGATTAACATCCACGTCACGGATTAGGATTACCGCAGACGATCCATTACCGGCGCTGTCGGTCGTTTGGCGGTTGAGATCAGTCAAGCGAAAACCGCAAATCGAAGATACGAGTTTTCTTCGTAATTTAGAGGCATCGTAGAAACAGTTATTTAAAGGGTTACCATTTTATTTCTACGCTACGTCTATTATGCTGCTAAGCAGAAGGAAAGCTGGAAGATTAAAGTTGTCACCGCCGTTCAGAAGGAGCAAAATCCAGGATGTCGTAGGAGGTCTTTCGTGAGGATGTTTTTGCGGTACAGAAGAGAAAAGAGGAAGATAAGAGGGATAGAGAACGCAGAATTTAGTGACAACTGAAAACAGATGCTCGTTCAGATGTGTATGGAAAATGTCTTACTTATAAAGTTCAAGATGAGCTGTGTGTACTGTTCTGGTGAGACACTTTGCAGTCTAGATCATGACATCTATTCTAAACCAAACCTTAACTGTGTTGACATTATTTCAAAATGATTCAGCTCTAGAAATATTACCCAAAACCTTTTAAAGAATAATTTCTTTTTGACGGTCAGATATATATATATATATAATGATATAGATATATAATAGTTATTTTATTCTTTCGGCACATGGCGTTTGAATCTCTTACCGTTGAAAAAGCTTCGTAATAAACTTGTTTCAGGGTGTGACCAGTGCTTTAAGTGCGTGGCTGTGTGGTACCCCGACTCACAACTATTTCAGGTGAAGCTTGCAGAACAAGAAAACAAAAATAGACAAGAATGTTCATCTTTTCCATGCCCAATTTTTGCAGGCGCCATGCATCGCTGACTACCACACAGAGAAAGTATGACGAAGTTAAGGAAAAATTAGAGCTGAGCCATACTTTGTGTCAGACTGAGCTGGTTATGTAACACAGCAAGCTCTTTCTTCTCTCTTTCTCTCTCTCTTCTCCCCTTCCCCTCTCTGTGACCCGTGCTTGCGTGCACACACACACACACACACACACACACACACACACACACACACTGACAAACACTCACACACGCACACACATTGACAAACACTCACACACACACATCCTGGCCTGTTTCTAGCCTGATCTTCAAGAAAGATATTCGAGAGCTATTGCGCTTGTTTGCTAATATTCCTGCCGACATCAGCGTTTCGTGGACGCTATCCAATCAGATAAAGTCACTTTAGATTGGGGGAATTGCGTATTGGGTATTCTAGGGTAAATAGTTATAATCAGTGTTTAGATCAGTGGTTTCTGTCTGAGGTTAGACTAAGTTTAAGGGTGAAGTTTAAGATTAGAGCTAGTGTATCGACTGAGCCAAGCAGTAGACGTGATCTCCTTCTATTTCTATAACTACGTGCCCTTCTTCGCCATTTTTTTGTAATGACCTGCGACACATTTGGGTCTTTATCTGCACATGGCAAACTTGCAAAGGGAAACAGCTCAGTCTAAGTGTGGCAGTTTTCAGGTTACAGCTTCCTTCTGCCAACATTGATCAACATTAGCTTCATCATTTATGAAAAAAAATTGCAGATAAGTCAAAACACATTCGTTTGAAGAGACTGTTTCCCACCAAAAGAACTAAAAAAAAATCCCTTACGGAAGGGTCTGTGATTATACTTATTTATTGTTTTATTGTTGTAGATAACTGATGATTAACTTTTGAAAAAATGGTAAAGAATAGTTTTGTGGTGATAAAAAAGTTTCAGGCACACAAATAGAGAAAAAGATATGAATGTAGACATTAAACAAAATATAAACAAAGTGTATGGAGCAAAGTAAATTATAGGTCAGTGGCAGAACAAAATACCTAACTGATAAATCTGTACAGAGAGGAGATTTAATCCATAGCTATTCATTGCAAAAAGTACCTGAAAAAGAAACGGTCATTTGTTTTCTTTTCTTTTCTCTCGACACTGTATCATCAGGATAAACAGGAACTCATCCTGGTATATGACTGTACATTAGGGTGTAGTGATGCCAGCGGTTTTGACTCACGTTTGAGGTTTTGTACAGTTCGCTATCCTGATTTCAAATATGAAAAAGATTTTTGCTCTGTGATAAGCAGGACATCTCCCTATTTCCACAACATGTCTTTCACTCACAATGTTGATCTGCAATTTTGTCTTGAAATGTTTTGTACTTAAAATCATTATTTTCTGCATGATCTTTATTTTTAATTTCTTGTCTTTGTTGTAGATGTTTACTGATGACGGGATATTATACTATTACCATTCAGCTCAGCGCATTAGCGACGAAATTAATAAGTGACGTCACATACAGCAACAGGGAGCGAACGACGTCAGATGTTGATGTGAAGACGTTGCCATGGAAACAAGATTAGCTACGTCGGCCTAGACTGTTGTAGAACGTGCGAGCTATATAAAGCTTCTTCTGGAACCTTCTACTTATCTGTGCGTGCAGTAGAGAAGCGCGTCTTCTGTGACAGTGAGGCTCGTATCAATTATGCATTAGTACGAGTGAACAGTGATAAAGAAAGATATAAAGTAACTGAATAAGACAGTGCGATACATCTATTGTGGACGAATAAAACAATAGTAAAACTGTTAAGTAGTTGTACAACAATATAATGAGAAGCCTAAAGACAAGGTCGGCTTCTAGCCATAGTATCTTGGGTAGTTCATTGTCAGAACTTCCCTTGACTGATCTTCTAACTTGTTTGCAAGTTGGACGTTATTTTCTGTCTCTGAAGAACACCAGCAACAAGGACAATCGTTCCCCAAGTTTCTCAGACACCGATAGACCTGTGGACTGTTGCTGGAATTCCGTCACAACCACTCAAGAAACTCAAGCTCAGTGTCCCGAAAATGGATGAAGCAGCAAAAGCATGGCAAGGAGACTGTAAAGACTGTAAGGACTGTAAAGTTCATGGAAACCCTACATCAACTGTTTGACATTGCTGCCTGCCAATGTGAGGACCTTGGTGCACGCAAATGTGACAGAGTCATGAAAGAACCACAGCGAGAGTGTCAGCTTTTGATGGACCAGAGAACCATGCGGAAAATATAAAGAAAACTGAAGAACACTATGTAATGATCAGCGAACCCGGAACTTTCTGTTTGTGCCATTTACCACTGGAACGAGGCACAGGTTGTGTCATTGCTGATATCTTTCACAGTGAAATTAACTAAAAAGGAATTACAGACAAGAGCATGGTACTTAAAAGCCGACTGCACAGCTGTGAACGCTGGGCCCCACAGTGAGGCAATACATCTGTTAGTGCAGTGGTTCATTTGCTCTTTACACTTGAACCAGCTTCCATTCCGCCAGCTCTGCAAAACATTCATTAGTCAAGCTGAAGGACTCACACAGTGGAAAGGACCGATTGGAAATGCATTGGCTAATTGTGCATCAATGCCACTTTCTGCAGAAGGATTTCACTTCAATGCCGACGGTGATCCACTTCCAGAAATCGAAGTCAGCGAGCTTAGTAATGATCAAGCCTACCTGTACAAAATGATCACAGCTTTTAGAAGTAGAACCTTCAGTGACGATTTACTGCAAAAGAAGCCTGGACCCATGTCGATGGCCAGATGGCTCACAACTGCTAGTAGGACATTTTGGCTGTATGTGGCAACAGTGCAGCTAAGTCATGGACTGTACTCCCTGACACACTTCATTGTCTGTCACCATGGACCTACGTGGTTTAGCGTCGTGTCGGCCAAGATGCACATTTGCAATGACGGACCAAAGTACTTGCTTCAACAAAGTAAGCAACAGAGTTTGATATCATCGGCCTGCAGGAATATAACATGGCCCGTGGTGCAGTGGAACAAATACTTGTCCCATCAGAAACATGTTCTGTCGATGCTTGGAGATGACGGTGAAGTCAATAAGAAGGCAGCAAGTGGACACAATAAAGACCATTCACCAAGCAAGCTGGTGGGTCTTAACAGCAAGTCAGAGAATTTTGACCTCCCAGACTAAACGAGAATGCTCAAGACGTACTGCCATCAATGGAACTCACACTGGAACTACCTCACACAAAGCACCTCTCATCAGTCAGATACATGGCCACTCTCAGTAAGTCTCAGGAAGTCGAACGCTGTGTCAGGACAGGGAGTGGGGCATCAACATCAGTCTATGGAATGGACTGCAAGGGTTGGTTACATTCGAGCTGTCATCTAGTCAAGAGACTTTATGCTGTCCTTTCAGACTAACCAAGATTTTAGTTCACCGCGTGATTAGAAAAAAAAACCGGTGCCTGTACTGTTTATATTGTCTGACAGTGCAAATGTCATCAGAATTACCTTTTCTTGCAGTTATTAAATACAGAACTTTTGACAAAAAGGAAACATTTAGTTTATAAAAAACATGATTTTTGCCTTTTTACACAAGATATTTCTAATTGTAAACACTTTAAGCTTTAAATTTGTTTACATGATCAGTTTTATAGAAACCGTGCACGGTACAATTAAAAAACTTTTCAAGTGAAATAATTTAAAATAAAACCGTCAGCACATTTTTATGCGCTTGTGTAACGCATTGAAATGGGACAGAAAATTCTAAACTTGCTTCTTTAGACCAGTTTTGAGTTTTAGAAACATGTTGGGCAACTAGCTTCACGGTCTTACTACTGCCAGCAGTCAGTTCCTGGCAAGATGCAAACCGCATTTTGTATAAATCTATTAAAGCTTATTCCAAAGCAGTCAGTAAGTGAGCATGAGGGCATGAAGGGAGTGACAAAGAAGAACTTGTCTCAGCAAGGTAGTGTTTGCTATTTAGGCATGTAGTTCATAATTTTCTTACACATTAAGGTATATTTTATGCAGTTTCAATATAACTTACGAGGTCAATAGGCAAGGGTGTGCGATGTTTTCAATTAAAGTAACAGTAAGAAAACATATATCCTTCTCCATTTGTTTGGCAAAACTTTTTTCAAGAATGACAGAAGTAGAGGAGAGGGACTAATTAAAAAAGTATAAACTAGGTTTTGATAGATATCGCTTTTAAAGTTATGTACACAGCTATTACAGAAAAAGCGCAGCTCAGAGAAACGACTTAGTCACATACAATCATTTTATATTTGTAGGACTGGCTCATAAAAGTTAGTTTAAGGGTTAGGGTTAGTGTTTAGGGTTGTACGCAGAGTCAGCGTTATAGAAAGGTTTCATGTGAGATTTTATGTTTAGGATTTGGGTTAGGGTTATTTTCATTCTTATTTTGTAACTACCACTTATAATTGTCCACTGGGAGTAATAAATCTGGTCGTTTGTCATTTGTCAGGTTGTCAACTGGGAAGATCGGACTTGGTCACGTCACACACATTCCTCAGCTCCATCATTTTTCTAATAGCCGGCGATAGCACAGCTACAGTAAATTTGCTCCAAGTTGTAAGGGCTCGTAATGGACTAAAGTCACGAACACCACTGATGGTAACCATGGGACCCCCTCATTCACGCACACGCCACCTTGTAAATAAAACGAGCTCTATACTGGTATATAGTGTGCTGGAATAATGGCGACTGAAGTACCATAGAGCGAGATTCTACTCCACGTGCACACATTAAGACTACACCACATGGAAGTATAGAGTGCTTTGCTGTATAGTGAGGTATAGTGCTTTGCTGTGTAGAATTTGGTCCATTCTGTCAAACTGCAAGTACATTAAAAAAGTTTACATCTACGAACAAATTGTTTATTCTAAGAAAACAACCCACTTTGACCAGATAAAAATCATTTCTGGTGCTGTAATGATGTTTGATTTGCATAAATTTCTTCTCAGATCGCATTTTTTGTTCACTTTGATTATGTTGCAATCATTTTAAGCGTGTCCCGCGGAACTGTCACTTGTAGTGATCGTTGGCTAGGTAAGTGGAGTTCCATCACACTTCAGGAAATAGCAAAGGACACAAGGAGGTGTCCGCTCCTTCTGAAGTGAGCGGTCGAAGATCGGTGCGTTTTGTTGATCGGCCTCCAATACAAGCATGATCATATTTGTCTATCCTCCCCTTGACAATTTCCTCCGCGATGTTCTCCCCAAATCGACAGAATCTGCTGATTCTGAGCTTTGTTTGATGAAAGATTAGCAGACTGGCGATGAGAGAGAGCAACGCACCGGGAAGGGGAGACAATTATCTTGCAGAACTTGCTAGCTTTGTCGAAGATGCTATAGCGGGAGGGGCATTGTTTATTAAGATTGTTTCCTGCCTGGACTGAAGGGTGTGCGGCGTTGAGAATGATTATTGACAGACTCTCGTGTCCTCTTACAGGTCTGTGACACACACACACGCACGCACGCACGCACTTGAAGACATACATAACGCACACTTACACGCGTGGACAGACACATACACATACGAATAGACAGAGACATATATACAGAGGGAGACACACACACACACACACACACACACACGCACAACATACATACAGGCACGCACCAAAACTCGCACAAAACACACACAACACACATATTCACACACCTCTATCCTATCTGTTCATTGTGCTTTGTGTGTGTGTGTGTGTGTGTGTGTGTGTGTGTGTGTGTGTGTGTGTGTGTGTGTGTTGCGATATATATCTTTGTGTGTACTCAAGTCTCAGTAATGTTGAAGCATTTAGTTTATCCTGTGCAAACACCTCATTATTATGAGTGGCTCACTGAAGCAAGAGAAAATAAGCAGATCGTGGAAAATAGTAACTTGTTTGTGTCACAGATGAGTGGACAGACAGGACATCGAATCGTCAGAAGTCGTTCACAGCAACATCCTGACCGTAACAAACGGTTAACTACGGTCTGTTTGAATGTCGTCCATAAAGCTCTTTAAATTCTTTTGTCTCTGGTTACTCATACAACTGCTTAGGTCACGAAAGTATAACTAACTAATGACTTTGCCTGTCTATCTGTTTGTTAGAAGAATTTGCGAAGAAATTGAGGATAGACATTTGCTTATGGCTAGATAAAATATGATAAAATCAGGATAATTTTTTTTCATTTTAGGATGTGATATGTTTCAATATCACATCGATTTGTTTGAATAAAACTTCCGTCTTTCTCATTGTCTACTTGCTTTTTTACACACATTTCTAACATCCGTTTATAACAATAAATTTTGAAATAAAACATGATCTATCGTATGTACACATACACGAAAACATAATTTGGTTTTAATTTTTTTATTTGACGCTAAATGGTAAAAGGGAAATTTTTTTTGGGGGGAACAGTCAAAATGGTCATAAAACGATCATTTTTAATCGGACCTCAGTCCACCTTTAGGAATTAAAATGCGTAATTTTGGATCCATAGTTATTAACTGTAGTTAATAACTTGACCAGTCTTAGTCCACAGAGAGAGAGAGGGGGGGTGTATAAACCTACGAACTGCATAAAAAGTACCCTTCTCCTCAGATAACTGCAAAGTTAGGCGAAAGTAAGAGCAGGAGGAAGATCTATTTATAGGCAGCTACCTTCACGTAAACCGATCGTTTGCAATCTGTTTACAGGTTTATAACAAGACCTGTCACGAAACTGTAAAATATTCCCACAAACCACTTTGGCTGAATGGCGCGTAATGGGTATCGACACGCGGAGACTGCCGGGCCGGCATTTCGGGGGCAGGGAGGTAATGTATAACGTTTCTCTTAGTTTTTTTGTCCGCCAGATGCATGATTGATCTGTTTCTCTAGTTTGTATCCCCTCCCCCTAACCCCCTCATCGCCCTGTAATTATCTCACCCTGACATTATTCACTTCTAGGAGCAGAGAGAATTATATGTCCACGACCTTTTGGTGTTTTTTTTAATTTTATTTTATTTATTTTTCTTTGCTCATGCACGTGCTACAAGACACACTGCTTACGTCACTTCATATCTTTAAGATCAATCGTTGTTTTCTGCGACAATGCTACGGTTGGCAGGCGTGTGAGACTGAGCTCAGAACTTCTGTCACCGTGGCTGAGAAAATGCAATCCACTGGCACAGGTGACGTATGGTAAATCCACGACTCATTGCACGTGGAAGCAAGGTTCAAAAGGTGTGAAGATTAGACGGGGGACGCCCAGGTTGTCTTTCCATTAACTTTTATCCTTGATACAATTCTCTTATTATCGTATCTACTTTGTCAAAGCATTGCAAACAAACGTTCTTGGCTTGCTAACATACTAAATGAAAATTATATTGGGAGTATTATGGAGATAGGAAAATGATTATTTTCAGAATACTGGAGATGATCTTTTTGCTCGCATTAAGAAACTACTGTAACTGAAAAGCTTTTTCCGAGTAATTATTTTGCACCTTGCAAGGGTAAAATCAAATGCTAATCAGAGTACCCCATGTCAACGCTAATTCTTCAGCTTCTAAAGAAACATCCCCATGAACAAAACAGAGGTCAACAGCACAAATATAAGTCCAGTGCATGAATGAAAGCCTCCGTCAATGGGAGAGCTGAGAAAATATGTTAACTATTCATGCCATGAGGTCACGATTTCAGCCTCTTCCTGTGCATGGTGATGTTCGCAAGTGTGTATTTCGAGAACGCAAGATGGGTATTCATGCAGATTTTGAAGAATAGTATCTTCAACTGAAATCATTTAATTATTACAAAATATTTTGCACCCCAGTAAGCCTTTAAATTATATTCTCTTTTTTTCTACGTTCTTTTTCTTTCCTGATTGCGCGAGTTTTTTTCCCGAGTTCAGTGTCAATTTGAAAAAATCTCATTCCTTTTACTTCATTTTATGAGTGTATTCCCAGATGCAATCCATATAAAATTGCTTTGTTGTGAAACTACCTAAATGGTGCAGCACATTTTTTTTCTGAAGTCCATTGGGACATGGCTGTTGGGTGATATTTCTATAGAAAATTTTAGTAGTAGGGCTATCTACAATTTTGTAAAAAGAAAGAAAACAAAAACAAACAAGACGTGAGTTATTTCATGGCACTTGTCGGTGAATTAGTTTCCGTTTTCCCTGAGTACCTATTAGAAAGAGTTCAGTAACACAAAGCTGCTGGGCCTTTCCTTCAACCCCTGACGCACGATGTTGGCATAGATTGCCGGTGGCTTTGTACAAGCCGGCCATCTCGACAACTGCCGTATGGATTCGGTTACTGACGGCGGGTAAAAAGCGGGTGTGTTTTGGCGGCGATACGGCGACTCAATTAAGAGACTGGCGGCTGCTGTGTCACGGTGGTCTTAAAGGACCGTTACTAAGAGTCTCCGGTGCCCGTTCTGATGATGTAGTGGGTGGGTGGGTGGCTGGGTGGGGAGATCGATCGACTGGTCGGGGGTCGATGTTTTGCGAATGAAGGGTGGGTGGAGATTTGGGGGAGAGGAGAGGACGGGAATAAGGGTTGGGTTTAGAGGGGCTGGGTGACCTTGAGTGTCTGACTGTGTGTGGGAGTCTAGTCACGGTCGGCGCCCAAATACCTGACGTTGACGACGTACCTGACATTTGTGGTACCTGCTGGTGAACTTACTGCCCGTTATGTTTGACGTGCGTGAACTGGTACCGCCAAGTGGCTCTACCTTATCTGAACGATTAAAAGTGTTTCTGCTATGTTCGGAGTGAAACAAACAAAAGGGATGAACAGGGAAGCAAAGATGGTAGAGCTGGACCGCCAATACTGCAACCATTCTGTGCTTCTAGAAGTGAAAATATAAGGGTACGGTAGCCTACAAGCTATTTTCTAGACTTTTCCACGTCATTTCACATCTTTTCCAGATTATTCCACAAACTTCATGGGCTGCACCAGTTCACAAGCCCCTGGAATATCTTTACTGGTGTCGCTGTGCTGACAGCGTCTACGCAGTCCTACGGACTTTAATTTGCTTAGATAATTTCGGCAAGACTACAGAAGACAAAGACCCGTGACAGCGTCTCCTCCCCTAGTTTTCCCATCCCCTGCTCCCGCACATTATACATTCGCTCTCCTGTCTGTGCAAAGCCACTAGCATCATACGACCTGTCTAGCACTTGTTTCTTACTGAATCTAGGGAAGGATAAACAGCCTAGTGGTCGTACGAGATTGGAAGAAAGTGAAATGTAAGTGGTTCAACGTGCCAAGAAGACGCGTTTGGAAGGCCGAGCGTAACGTGAACTTTTCCTTCTGCCGCTTTTTACCGCACTTCACACTTGAGCTACCCATAAGTGGGTCTTAGATCAGTGAGAGAGTGTTAATCCCTAGTTTAAAGGAGGAAAGAGGCACAGAAAACAGAAAGTTGCTTAAGGCACTCAGCATCCATTTCAACTGCCAGCGCATGTATTGATGGACTGTCAAATTTACCGTGCATTACCCTGAAACTAGATGTTGGTCAATGAATGAAAAAACACATTTTTAACAAAATGTGATAAAATGCTTTACCCTGAATTATTGTATAGTACCAGCATTTTTTTAAATTTTGGCATCATTTATAGCAATGGACTTTCTTTTGAATTTAGCTTATAAATAATCATTTATAACATTCTTGATAAAATAATGCCATAATTTAAAGGCATGGAACTTGCATTTCTTAAATTATTATCTTGTTTCCTGATAGTCATAATGGTAAGAAATGAGCAACACAATTCATAGAATGCGTGTGTTAAATGAAACGTACAATTCTGAAAAGCACTACCATTCTTCCGGTTTTTTTTAATGTTTTATTTTTTTTCTTCTTTTGTGGAGTTCAGTTTTGTTGCCGTTTAGTGACATAATGTCTAAATTTAAACAGAAAGTGTGTGTGTGTGTGTGTGTGTGTGTGTTTGTGTGTGTGTGTGTGTGTGTGTGTGTCACGCCAAGTAATGTCGCTCTAAGATACCTGGATGAGAATCAAATCGGTTTTTTTTCTTTTTTCTACGGATGCCAAACAATCAGACGGCAACAACAACAACAACAACAACAACAACAACAAGTAAACATAGACTGTGAAGCACAAGAAAGAGACTCGATGTCTTAAGCGAGTAAACATTTCCCAGACCGCGAGGCACACAACAGGGCGTAAAGAAGGCTTCTAAGCAAAATTGGAGATGCTGCATTTACTGTTTACGGGCTCTCCACCTGCAACGGAACGAGATTCGCAGACACCGGCGACACTCCAGACGAGACATCCTCTGTCATCCCATGTCATCGAGGACCTCATTGACGCGGTCATCGACCAGAAAATCTTGGCGACAAGCGGCTGAAGTGGCCGGGAGTGGACAGAGCAGTCGCCTGTGATCGTCACCGCCTGTCACGCTGGCGACGCCGCACGGAGAGTCCACTCCACCACCGCTGAAGACGGAGGAGATGGGGTGGGTGGGGGGATAGCGGGTGACGAGTGGAGGGGTGGAGCAGATGGAGGAGATGCAAGAGGTTTTACATTTTATTCAGAGGTAGTTTTTCGCTGAGAGTGAGGACGCCATGCTGACTAGAGCAAGAGATGTACAACGGGAAAGCTCAGACAAACAGGAGAATGTGCTTCAGATATAATAAATATTGTCTTTTTATGTTTTCTTTCTTTCTTTCTTTCTTTTTTTCTTTCTTTCTTTCTTTCTTTATCCCAACGTTCTTTTCCACGTTTTCTTTTCTATCTTTTCTTTCGTCTTGGTTATTTTCACATCTATCCTTCTTCTCTTGATCTCTCTAATGCACATAAAATGGAACAGATTTTAAAGTATCTGGGCCGTATGATACACACACGTAGCAAACTAAACATGCCCGCGCGCGCGCACACACACACACACACACACACACACACACACACACAAAGACTATAGACAGACGGGCTGGTTGTTCTGCTGACCTGGTATAAACAGATATATTTTTGAGTGTCTCACAAGGCTCAGAGTTAAAAAAAAAAACACTGACATATTTGTGTGTTCCTAACACAAACTTTTGTGTTCCACTGATAACAATAAAAACAATTTTTCTCCCTGCAGTAAGCGCCCCACAAGGAACACCTAAGCCTGCGATAGCTCCGCGTGGATGATAGCATGGCAGAAAGTTATGAAAAGAACAAGGTGAAAAAAAACCTCTTCCTTTAAAGAAAACAGTAAAAAAAAATGGCAAAAAGTTTCAGACAGGCTAGTAAGCGATACACCTACTGGGAGTTTTCAAGTCGAAGGTCCATGGGGCTGCGGGGGGGGGGGTGCACGTGCGTGTGTGTACATTTGTTTCTTTCCACATGTTTGTTGTCTGTTTCTGCACGTGTGTATAAGTGTGTGTGTGTGTGTGTTACTGTGTGCGTGTGTGTCTGTCTTAGTATGTTTTTATGTGTGTATGTGTGTGTGTGCACTTGTATTTGTCTTTGTGTGTCTGTGTGAGCTTGCGTGTCTTTCTCTATGTGTATATGTGTGTGATTGCCTGTCTCTGTCAATGTGTGCGTGTGTGTCTCTCTGTGTGTGTCTGTGTGTGTGTGTGCGTGTGTGCGTGAGTACTAATGCGTGTCTCGATACATGCTAGTCTCTACATGCTTGTCCACAAAATTGACACGATCTTGGTTGATGATAGCTTCCATAAAAGATACTACTGTTACTAAGAATGGCTTTTGAACCTCAAGCTGACCACATCCCCGCGATATCGTGGACTTCGATTTGAACCGGAATTTTGGGTTTTTATGACATTGCTGTGGACTGAAAGTGTCGATACTTCAAACTACTTTTTCTGGATGTCCCCGAAGTAGCACCAGAACCGTAAGTGTTATTGTGAGCACATCAACAGGAAATCGTCTGTTCAGATATTACTGCGACCTCTTATATTCACTTTGTGCCCCTTAGGATGTAACCTAGGACCGGAGGTAAAGACACCCTGAAGGTATGATTGCATTTTCCGTGACTTCTACTCTAATTGTCTCGTTGGGTCTAAGAAAAAACACCAACGGAACGAACGCTTTAGCTGAGCTAATTTGCACCTTGCATACGTTTTCAAAGAAAGTTTGTTCAACCTGCTTCTTCTTGAAAAAAATCAATGTAATGATTTTCATCAAGGTTGAATACCTTTCATAAGATGACAAAAGCCGGGATTGTTGAATTTCTGTTTGCGAAGACATTTTTCTGCAATGAAAAAGTTCTGCATTATTTATTGTACACGAGATCTGGTCTTCTTTTCATTTCAGTAATCTTTAAGATTTCAAGAATTCGCTATGAAAGATTTTGTAAATTTTGCTGCGGTAGTTGAGTGTGTGCTCTTTCTTGAGTATGTCGTCGTAAATTAAAAATCTACATGGTATGTCCACGTTGGGCAGCAATCAAAATACAAAGCAGGTATTTAGCAAACGTCTTATTGTGCGAAACATGAAGTGTTCTTGTGGCAAAGACAGCTCATCCTGTGGGTAATGTTTACTTCACAGACAAAAGGAAGACACATTTCTTTGTTTCCACGGGAGCTAAGCATGATGGTTAGGTCATCAGCTCCTGGCTTTTCCTTCAGCAGACACGCTTGGGCTGACAGCACCATCCACCGAATCCGTCTGTTCTTTCTTGTTCTCGAATGCACCAGTCCTTTGCAACTTGCTTGTGAGAAAATTTCAGCTGCAGCTAACGTTGCAAGACTGTCTTTGTGTGCTTAGAGAGAGAGAGAGAGAGAAAAGTTTGTTTATTTATTACACTGGCCATCCTTGTGTTCACACAGCATTGTCACGTCCTCTGCAGCAGAAATTGTGCAAAGAATTTGTTTTACACATGCTAGAATAAAAGCAGATGGCACATTGCAAAAACGCTCTTTTCAGGATAATATACCAAGACCTTAAAAAAATTAGCATGGGTCTTTAAGAGCCTGCCATGTTTTCTTTTGAGGAGGCCGGAGAATTTATTTCTGCGTGTGTCAGACAGTTCTTCGAGTCTGATATAAGAGAAATGAATGTGAAGATAAATCGGTGCGCTGATGGACTTTGTTGAGCATCAGATCAGGAGAGGACGTGCGAGCGCGCGCGCGCACGCGCGTGCGTGCGTGCGTGTGTGTGTGTGTGTGTGTGTCTGAGAGAGAGAGAGAGAGTGTGTGTGTGCGCGCGTGCGTGAGTAAGTGAAGTACATTTACGTGCACACAAAATAACCTTTAAATACACCAACGTGTAATTCTGCAAATTTCCAGATCTTCTATGATCCAGCCACAACTTTGCCATCGCCGAGTTAACGAGCACAAACAGTGTCGGTCCCAGATTATCACGTGCGCCACTCACAGCAGTGCACACTGCCAATGGCAACTTTGCAATTACGACCCAGCAGGAATTCTAACTATTCGACGCTTGCTCCATTTTATTGCTTTAAGGTTCATTAAAGCCTCATAGCATCACGAACAGGCGCTTCAATTTAAAGGGGCGACTAGGTATTGCAGACACGCCTCCCTTGATTCTTATTTAACGATTTCATCACTCGTTTGGCCAAGCGATGTATAATAAAGCGTATTATTTATCTTGAGCATTTATATACATTTAGGAAAGACTACTGCCCCGCATTTTATCACAATGTTCTCGCGGCAATGATTTTTTTCTCTGTAATGTCCTCGATTATACAGCACAGAGTCTTCCGCTAGTCTTTAGATATTTCTACCCATTGGTTTGCTGATAAAAAGTATTATTGTCCACTTTCATCAGCTTGAAACAAAACTGAGCCAGTCGTGCCCTTTAACCTCTGAGCAGCCTGAACTTCAGAGTTTGACGATGATGATAACAAGGCTCTGCCGCAACCAACAGCTGAGCTGAAAGATTTAGAAATCCAAGGTATAATTTGGATATTTTTAATATATCACATGTTTGAATTGCATGAGGATTATAAGCAATACATTATAGTTGTACTAGAAATAATTTTCGATTAGTAGGATTACTGCGGTAATGAAATTTAGATAAATGTTGACCTTATCCGACTAGAATGCTTAAAGAACCCTAACAGACCTTTAGGACAGAGCGGACGAGATACATAAAATGTAGAGTTACTTCATCAACGTGTTCCTTTTATTAAATTAAAAAAAATAGAATCCTTCCTTCACATGAAATGATCGATGAAAATTTGACGGATACTGACATTTATGGCCCATTTTCTCGAAATATGAGGCAAAACATTACAGTTAAACCTGTTACATACGTGTTAGGCTTAGTTAAAAGGTCGGAGAGAGGGAAGGAGAGAGATAAAAAAAGGAGCAACTAAAAGGAAACAACTGGATATGAAGGAAAAATTAGCGCATAAGCTGCTGGGCTTCACGAAGCCGCTGAGAGCCTCACTTCTGAAGTATATTTATCCGCTGCTTTGATAATTATTCAGCTCAGTCATGTGAGATTAGTGACCCATTATGATTTTATGCTCGTTGAGTGCTACTTCCTTCCCGACAACATAAACTTGTTATCACCCCTCTGGCCGCAAGGGGCGTTGATCTGTAAGTGATCCTCCCTGTCTACAGCACGACACGTAGATAGCAGACCACAACCTCCTAGTCTTCTCATTTTTTTAGCCTCTTAACCTCTTTATTTTACCTCAGATTTTATCAAACTTTCTCTGATGTGGAGAGAGTAAGAAATAGGGGAAAAAAAAGAAAGTTGCTGTATTTTGGACACGGAAGCGGTAGTGTAACCTACTCCATCCGAAACCTTTTACATACTTCATTAATGAATGTAATCATTGCTACTAGGTTAATGTGGCACCACTGGCTTCTAGGGTTAATGTGGTACAAATGGCTGCTTGGGTGAGTGTGATACCTGTGACCGCTACTTAAGCAGAGGAAGTATTCGCGACTTTCTTCTCTCATGTCAAGGGTTGACTACTGGACTACGGAGATCCTCCGCCACAAAGTGTGTCTTTGCTCTGATATTCATTGTTTTCTTATCTGTCGTCTTTACGCCGTTTTTAAGCAGCATTTTATTTTATTTTTTATTTTATTTGGTCTTTTGTTCGTCCACTGTCTTGTTTGAAGGGTTGTTTGTTTGATTGTTCATTCGCTCATTCCTGGGTTCGAAGGTTTGTTAATACCTTTTCTTTTGCTTGTTTTTCAATGGCTGAAATCTTATGGATAATTGGATATTACTGTTTGGTCAATTCTAAGAAAACAGGGATACTGACAGAATCTAACCTCTCACCTCTTGCTTCGCTCCTCCACCAGCACCAGCAGAGGAGTTTTTTTTATTGTCCCCCTAACCACTACCCTCCCCACCCAACACGGACAAGTCCTGCAACTCTCCGAGGGAGGCACTGAAGCTAGTACCCATAACAAAAGCAGAAGAGACATGGAAAGAAAACGCATTTTGACAAAATTGTTTCTTTATGTCAGAAAAGCGGATCGTAAAACAAGAAAGTAGTTTGCGGAACACGTACCCTCCTACTCCATCCCTCTTTTAAAAGAAAAACCTCATAATGTGCGTGTTGCGATTTTCATTGTGCGAAGCTGGAATGGGCTGTTGTGGGTGTGAATGTATTTTCCAGCCACTGGAAGGTCGGTAAAGGGAAGGAACTGATGCAATGAACCTCACACTTTTTTACGAGTGGAAAAGCATGAAAATCGTTGTTCAGGATCCATTGTCCCCCAGGAGTTTCCCTGTCTGTCTGTTTTAAAGGATACAAGTGGTGTAACTACTGTAAAGACAAAAATATAAAATTCACTTTGGATCAGGTAGCAACCTTTGTTAACAGGTGGCAAGCTGGACAAGTCAGGTACCACCTACTACATCGAGTGCCATGACCAAGCTCATGTTTTGAGAAGGGGGTGGGTGGAGAGGAAACTACAAACTAAGACAAAAAGAGCATGGAAAGAAGTCCTCCCCAGTGGGGGAACATTTACAAAACAGCGGTCATACCTTCTCCCCGAAATGGCCATCTTTGGACGCAAAGAGAGATGGTTTCCAGGGAGAGGTGAAGAATGCCATTTACTTGGCGGCTGCAACTCTTTCCTTCAGCAGAGATCGAGGGCGACACCAACTACCGGCAGTTTATTACAACATTAGTCAGTCACATACCCAGAGTTGATCTCAGAATGGTGTGCACTGAACACACCCGTCACTTAGCTTTTAGTTGGTGAAGAAGGCATGTGGTGAGTGATGCGTTTTCCATGAGTGTAAAGGTTAAGCTTTCATTCTATCATTAACAAATATAAAAAAATGTGACAGATGTAACAGAGACCTTAGGTGTGACATACAGTCGGCAAAGAGCAGACATGGTGCACGATGCAGGGTGGACAGGAAGCAGATTTCTTGTCGTAAATGTTTGGCTAGGATTCATCAATAGGACTAGTAATTAGTTGGGTTTTTCTTTGAAGAAGCATTTTTTGGTAAAAAGAGAATTTGGAAAATCATGATAACATTACATTATACTTTCTGTTTCTGTTAGGGTTTTTAGGAAGGGAGGTGGTGGTGGCGCATTGGCGATATCGCCTGTTACCATGACAGTATGAATCCGATGTCGTAGGTTCGTATCTCAGCTCCGGTTCTGAATGTGACACATGTTTACAGGGCTAACCATTGATGGTTTTCTCCAGGTACTATGGTTTCCTCGAAGCTGTGTGTGTGTGTGTGTGTGTGTGTGTGTGTGTGTGTGTGTGTGTGTGTGTGTGTGTGTGTGTGTGTGTGAAATAGAATAATGAGTGAGTAGTAAGATCTGACTGTATGGAATGAATCTATGAGCGCCTTTTATGCCGACTAATAATGTTGTGTTCGCGAGACTTCATGTATGTTACCGCCTTGAGTCCGCTTTTGTTGAAGGGACAAGATGCTCTAAAAATAAACATCATCAACCTCACCGTCAGTGGCGTTGAAAAAATCGTCATCAATACACACTACCTTGTCTTTTGAAGCATACATGCTTCTCTGGCTCCTAGCACATTAAATACGCAGTTTTCTGAGGGCCACAAGTTTGATTCTGTTTCTTTTTCCAGCTCCATAGTTAAAGCTGACATTAAAGGTCTGCAAGAAAACTTGTTTATGTTTGGCTGCTAGCTGCGTCGTTTATTAGCAGTCAATATGCTTCCTCTGCTGTTAATGCCGAGGTCTTAATTTTTTTCTGTTTGGGAACAAAAGAGAAATAATCAGAAGCTTAGTGTCATTCTTTCAGTGCATGTCGTGATGCTGTTAAAGTCTTGTCCCGTGTGTCACGTGCACCTTCCACTAAGTTTTCACATCCTCTATCACCGTTCCTGTCACAGCAGCACGTAACTCATCAACGCTGATCGAAAATAGTATTTGTGCAGAGAAATGACAAACATTTTGCCATCTGGGACATTTATTTTTTAAGCAAGCATGCTCTGATTACGCAAAAACTGTTGCATTGCAGAAATATTGAGATTGTAACTTTGGAAATTACTTAAAAACAGTAACAACAACAACAACAACAACAAAGTGAGGCGGGCCAGTCCGTGCCACGAGTAATTTTAACCACCTTATTTAAATTTGAAGTAATATTGTCACGAAAAATAGATGAATGTTTTAGTTACGTGCAAGGCACCACATGCTGGCCAACCTCCCCCCCCCATGTCAATCATTGAATCCCGTGATCATCGTACAACCTTCATGGTGTCTTCGGAGTTACTGTGACGAAGCTGCGGGGAGAAGGGACGGGACTAAGCAGCCCGGGGGGAGGGGGACACTTTCCTGGCTCACTCAACACCCAACTCTCACACCCGCTCTCCGATTTCGTACCTCCGCACTCCTCACTCAAATACTTTCTCCCCACTCGCCTGCGCAAGCAGCACCTGACAACACAGTAGTACAAGCAATAAAAAGTTATTATTAACACA
Source organism: Marisa cornuarietis (assembly GCA_004794655.1). Classification (NCBI taxonomy): domain Eukaryota; kingdom Metazoa; phylum Mollusca; class Gastropoda; order Architaenioglossa; family Ampullariidae; genus Marisa; species Marisa cornuarietis. Next base: position 5,626,549 of record SMMW01000010.1, on the reverse strand, counting down.
AAAGAAAAGTTAGGCTGAATGCTATCAAATTAAACCTATACAGTTGCTAATAAAACGACTTGACATCAGGCCGCTAAAACGAGCGTTATACATACAAAATAAGACTTCCCTCACAGTTCTTGTGGCTCTGAGGTCAAATTAAGGCGAACGAATTCACCCTCACGTCCCGAGGACGGGAACCCTCGCCCAGCCTCGCACACAGTTGGAAGTACAACAGTGTCCTCGCGACTGACTGCTTCGTCGACAACCAGAAGTAGACATCCTTGGCACAACACTGTCACTACTTGCAGAGATCCTCTCGTCGCTCACTGTTGTCCCAGGCAACAACGATGACGACGACGACGACGCCAAAGGTGAGCGTTCCCTATGGTCCTCTTGCATTGCTTTCACCGGTTGCCCCAGGCAACAAACAACAGCTGCGGTGAAGATCTTAGGCGACAACTGTCTGGAACCGGCTCCAGACGACCAAGAACTCGAAAGAAACAGACGATGTATTCTGCCGGCCACTACCTCCGGAGGTTGCCCCACGACACGGATGGCAGGTTGCTGTTACCGATCCTTGTGGTGTACCCCCTTCTTGTCGTCTGCGAGGACGGAGACTGTGGCCTCAGACTTCACAGGTTACAGACTGCAAGTCCCAGTAGCAAGTGCGTCGCGTTCACGTGGAACGGGCCTCCTTTCTACACGCTTACTGCCAGCAGCTGCTACGGCCCTCAGAGACGGTAGTCCCTGCTGGAGTTATGGGAAAAGGCCCCGACTACAAATCTACCTTGAACTATATACCCACCTAGCCACGTGACCCCCAGAAACAAATTTACTCTCCCCTGACGCTATCGACATTTTACTAAAGAAAATGCAGCCTATCGCGCATTACCCTCAAATACCCATGACCTACCCCCCATCCCTAGACCTCGATCGACCACATCAATCACCGCGACCTGTCAAGTCGAAAAAAACGCTTCGCTGACCGTTGTCCCCTTCTAATTATCGTAGCTGACTTCGGCCATGTTGTTCTGGCCTTGAACCAGGCCGGTTCATGACAGTTACCGAGGGATGGATTGCGTACCCATACCCAAGGATGACTACTACGTGCTTTACTCGCCAAATGTTCTCAGCCCAGGAAGTTCTTCTCTGTGGATTTTATCATCTCTGGTAATTTTGTGCTGCGGCTTTCCATCCCTAGCAGCGTTGGACGTTTTTGTGTCCCACGGGATATGTGTACCTGATATAAGTACTCCGATTACCTCGTGACTTACGGTTCCTCCGCGTTGAACATTGTACCATATGTTGAACTCACCCGAATCTTAGGGACTTGTAACCTGTACCCGGTGTTTTCCCTCTTACGTTCGGACTGAAGCACAGATGTCGAGGACTTTGATGGAGCTTTAATGCGAATAGGGAAGAGAGATCGAGAGCTAACGTGAGTGACTGACTAATTTATTTTCTTGCTTCACAACTGCTATCGCATATAGCAAATATTAGTTACTTGAATTATTTGATATGTCAACAATTCTATGTTTGATGCAAATTGTTTGATGCCTTGCTGAAAGATTTATGCATTATAATATTAAGCTTTTAAGAAGTAAATTTCAGGGACCATTTGGCTGCCTGTCTTTGATCTCGTTAGGGTTTCACATTCAAGTCAAGCGTTAAGGTCGTAGACGGCCGCTGCTTATCTCCAGTCAGTGGGGTTTGTTTTTGTCCTGTCTCATGAAAATCTTAGGCCCAGCACAGCCATAACGCACGACCCGGGCAACCTAAGGCAATCGGTGAGTTCTTTGTTGAAATAGTGGGCAAGTGTCTTGAATGTGTTGAAAAACGCATCCGTCCGTGACGAGCACGGTGGAGATGTTCAGGAATTTAATCCTCTTGCCGGCCCTCATACCATCGAATTCAAGTACAGGGATTGAGTTCAAACAAATGACCAGCAGCAGTATGTCAGGGGAAATAAAAGACTAAGGGAGCCTGGTGGTCCAGTGGTAAACTAAACACATGCCTGTCCGGTCTCCTGTCATTGCCCGCCTATATCCGATGACTTCATGATGTGGTCTACATGAGGAATCTGATGGTGTTTGACATCAGACATTGTTTGACGACAAGAAAAAGACACACGAAGAAAGTATGGGTGAGACATATTCCAAGCTAAATACTTGCACAAATCCCATTTCCGTGCAGCGACAAAGTACAAAATTACTTTCAGCCACAAGGGAAATAACTCTGTCACAAAGGGAAATTACTGGTTTAAAAAAAACAGCTAGTTAAAAAACGACAAACTAAAAAAAAAAAAAAAAAAAAGGAAAGGAAAAGAAACAAAGTGAAAAGAAAAGAAACGGGAAAAAATTGAAAGTTTCACCTAAAATGCAAGGGAAATGGCCGAGTGCAATGTAGGAAGCAGAAGGTCTACCCTTGCGTTGATTCCGTCTGAACATGTTAAGGCGTCTTCCAGACTGAAAGGCATCTACGTAAGTGACTCGTTGTGTGTCATCCGATCCGGGTACATCTGCAGGTGTGAAAGGAAAGCGGGTGTAAGGTAAGAGCTGGAGGAGGAAGGCGGCAGACGGAAGAGGAAATACAGACGGCGACGTCTTTTTTTTTTCTTTCGTCCTCTTTTCTGGTTTTATTATTTTACCTTTTCTTTACCTTCATATGCCGGGGATGTCGGGAGAGTGTGAAAGCTTGTAGCAGACAGGGCTACAGCTAAATGGGTTAAAAAGACTCCAGGCAATTTTTCACACATTACAATAAAGTCGTTGCTCCCTCAGGATGTCAGACAAAGCCAACGACAATAAAAGACGTTACCCCGCACTAAACTGAAAGAAAAAGTCAAACTACACCTGCAGTGAAAGGCAAAGGTAAAGTTATAGGTTATTGTGGAGTGAAGTGCTTGAGACAGTTCTTATCTCGCAGTCAGCTTTACTTTTGAGAACGTTCCCACTATTGTCTCTCCCCTCGCCGTAGTTCCGAACACTCTACGGTGATAGGTAACCTATTCAATAGCTTAGCTAACTAAAGGAAGTATGCAGTGCCATAACTGGAATCGAACCGGCGAGGCTGCCAACCTCCCGTCTCTGACGCGGTGGCTCTAATCCCACGGCTGTTGACTTCCCTAAGCAGCATTAGTCGGTCCTGACCCATTCGTTGCCCAGACGTTGGTTACAAGCAGATTAAGAGGCTCACGTACCCAAGTGCTCAAGCAGTTCGTTAAGTGTGGTAGAACAGCAGGGTACGGGTAAAATAGCCCTTTAATAGCTTTCCACCTTTGTTTTGACTGTTGTACCCTATCGCTTCTTTCACCATCAAACTTCACATAAACGACAAAAGCAGGATTGCGAACAAACAAAATAAATTATTCTGGAATGCTGCTGTCTCGTCCAGTTCTCGTAGAAGACGTACTCTGCTCTAATGTCACCCGGCAAGTCGCTTGCTTGAAGACTCTCACTTAGACCTCGGCTCACGCTATGGGGCTTTCAGGGGACTGCCCCTTGATTGTAGTAAGCCAATAAAAGTCAGTCTGCGTTATGCTCAGTTTTCTTCAAAGATATTTTTGAAATAATCTTTGGGATCTTGGAGGAGCACGCGGGTCGCAGCGAAACACCGCTCGCTGCCTAGAAGGGATGTGGAGAAGAGGAATTCAAAGAGATGGGGGATGGGGAGGAAGGACCACAGGCAAAGGGAGTCTGTTCTTCCTCGCATCGGCTTCGCCATAATCCTAACCCTGGTCTTCTTTGCAACTTAAGTGCAACCATGTCGTGCCACTCACACACGCACATACACACGCACGCACACATTTGCTCGGATTAACATTTTCCCCTGTTGGCTAATTGGGCCTTAAATGCTAACTGTATTTTCCAGTTTTGCAGCAAATCAAGACCAGGCAGTCCTCAATATGTTCGAGCCTGTGAACAGCACTCAGAGTGTTAAAGCTGCCGTGTGGTTACAGGTGTAACACAGTCATTGCCAGTGCAGCCACAAACTTTACACAAACTACACCCCAACCGTATTTACCTCTTTTTTTCCATCCGTGAAACGTGGGTCTGCAAAAACCATTTTTTTCCTGGCATCACAAACAAAAAATAAATAAATAAATAAAACAGTCCCGTGCATTCTTGTAAGGCGTGATGTACCTGCTAATATACACTTTGTTTTTACGGCAAACCTTTCAACCTCATTCAGAGCCCTTGCTGGTGCCAGGCCCTCCGTCTGTCTTTTGAATTCATTTGCTTTTAGACGAAACACAATACTCGCGTTTTGGTGAAAGGAAGACAAAAATGTTAGTAGGTGTTACGGCTTGTAAGAATGTCACTTTCGCTTTCAGTTGCGGGATAAATGTGGGCTGGGAGACAAAAAAAAAGAGAAAAAAATGAAGAAGAAATGGTGGGGAGGGGCACGCACTTGTGGGAGGAAACGTGGAAGATTTTTTGGGGGGAGGGGCGAAAGGGAGGGAGGACAAACCGGGGGCAAGTGGAAGTGAACCAAATGGGAAGAAAGACAGAGAAAATAGGAAGGGGGGAAAAAACCGATCAAGTAATCGTGGAGATATTGAGTTTGACAAGTGTACGGTCCTCGCCTTGTTTAGATTCATGTTTCATTTATTCTCAAGTTCTAGCGCCCAGCCAGCAGTAAACCTCAACAGACCTCGTGACCGAAAAAAGAGACGTCTTACATTACGGTTTATTTATTAGAATCAGCTTAACTATAAGTTGTTTATACAAAACCTGGTAAAAATTAGAAATCACCTGATATTGTTTTTCGTACATGTGTTCGAAAACACAAAACATATGGCGCGTTCGAACACGCACGCACACACACACACACACAAATAAAGAAACAAACACACACACACACACACGCACTCACTCACACAGACTTACATACAGACAGACAGACACATACACACATGCAGACAAACACACGCTCGTTATGAAGCACGCATATGCACATGTACACACAGACACGCGCGCGCGCACACACAGATCTTCCATAGCACACGTCTATATACCCAGCAGCCTAACTCTCCACAGTTAAACCCTCTTAAAAGCTCCGCCACCATTTCCAAACAAAAGGTCCCCGCTTACTCCACTGCTTAGCGCGGCGGCACAACACTGGCTTCTAGAAATCCTTTCTGGGAAGCAGCAAAGAATCTGCTGGCACGACCACCCAGCACCGCCAGGGCATCTGGCACGAAACGGTGTGTGTTGAGAGCCGTTACTACAAGCAACGATTATTGCCCTCCCTCTTGGCAACTCCTGCTGAGAAGGCGCAAAGACTATTAAGAGTAGTAACATAGTCAGCTTGCCACCACCATGGTAGTACCTTAGCCACCACTGATGTGTTAATAAAGCATCTGTGAATATTTCAGCACGGAACTTTGTTAGCAAAATAAATAAACAGATTAATTCATCAACGATTCCTAGAAAGTAAACTTTAAGAGTAGAAGACCTACAGGTAATTACAATTCTGCAAAAGAAAGTCAGGGTGTCAAGAATAAAAGTGGAGCTAAGAGACCAAAGGCAAGCAAACAAACATACTGCTGATTTTTACGACTTCCCCCGCCCCCTACCTTTCAGTAGCTGGTAAACTTTTCCAAAACCTCAGGTGCGAAGAATGAAAGAAGGTTAAAGGCACAAACGTAAGGCTAGGAAGTTAAAATTTAAAATTGAAACGAAAAAAAAACGAAAGTTTAAACGTCAGGGGGAAAGAAGTCAAAGACAAGTATCAAATTTTAGTGGCTGGCTATACCGACACAGCCGTCGATCGACTGTCCCAGAATAATAAATAAGGAAATAAATTCTTTATACGTTGTGCGGAGTCCAAAAACATTTTCTGTATTACTTGATCTCCTTTTGGCCAGTTGAACTCCTGTCAGCTACATTTTATTTGAAGGCGTTGGACATCTTATTCACCCTGTAAAGCAGAAAGACCTCAAGGTTCTTCCAGTTGTTTACTTCTAAGCTTTTGTCTAATTTTTATTTTACAGCTTTTCGTAGAAAGCAAACATTTCTTCATCACCAGCCATGAATGCATGTATGATTTCCTAGTCTGTATTCTTCTGTTCAGTCTGTCCTTATGAGCAGTTTCTGGGCACATTTATAGCCGTAGCCAAGGAAACATCTTCTGTAATCAGCTCGATAAAGTGCTGTGTCGTCAGAAGTCATGATCTTAAGACCTAAAGACAAGACAGAGACCAACGAGAGATGATAGCTGCCTGTGTAAACATCTTGAACGGGCTGAGTAAACGATATTTATATTACGTCTTACGGTATTACATTATGAGCTTCAAGGAATGCTCTAAACAATCATCATTAGCAGCAGCAGCAGCAGCCCTGGAGGAGGGTACATGGTAATATAACCATCCGTCTCCACAGCAAGTCAATATTTCTCGATGGTCTGCGATTGTCGAGGTTTCAAGGAAGGAAATAAAAGGTACTGGAAGGTGTCTTTTTTCTGTTCCTTCCTTCCCGCACCCTTACAAGTGATCGACAGTTTCGGTGTATGTCGTCACTGGCAACTGTATCTTGTGGCTTTGAGGGAGCGGGGAGCTTAATGGTTAGAGTAACGGCGTCCGAACACAGAGTAGCACAGTCTAGACGGTTCGATACCCGTGGGGCGCAACGAACTTTTTCCGGCCGGGGAATGGACACCTGCCTCCGTATAGGGTTGGTAAAGACAAAGAAGCTGGTCACAAACTAAGTTAGGAATCTAACACTTTACGATTGTAAGTTCACAAGACGAATTTTTCCTTACTACCTAGCTTTCTCTTCTACATTGTTATTGCCAGTCTCATCTAGCCGTCAATTTAGCTTTTACTCTGTAATATTTAATTTCGTCACAATATCACAACTGAGTCCCACTGCGGCAAGTCTTGTCGAGTAAGAGCCTCGTCTAAGGATGAACCTCGTTCGGATGATCTCCTCCCGATTATCGATCCCGTCTTGGCGATGACGTGCACAGAAATGGTGGTGCCCCCCCCCCTACCCTCCCGTTTCAACAGTCCAGCTAACTCCACTTACTCCCAGTCCCTACCTCAAGAAATTAAGAGACACCAGCGAGAGCCTTTAGGAAAGCCCACAGCTGTCCCCACGGGGACATGCCGGACTTATGGCAGTAAATTGTTTCTTGGCTGCAAGTTACCGCCCTTGCTGATGACGTTTGGTGTGAAAAATGTGCTTCGCTGCTCGGTTATAAAGCCAGTGGCACAGTAGCCATTCGTCTAGTGAGCTGATATAATGTCTCTCAAGTATTGGAAAAAAAAGCGGCAGCTCTGTGGATGTGGGTGCAGTATATTTACTTACTGTCCTTTGAGGGTCTTTCATATTGGTCGTTCTTCTTCGGTCTTAATTCTAGCTTCGTAAGCTGAAGGTCTATATCTCACGCTGGCAAATGCGCGCTCGTGTGTGTGTGTGTGTGAGTGGGTGGCTGTGCGTGCGTGCGTGTATAAGCAACTGTGTAATATAAAATCTTTATTTTACTGTCTCTAAAATAGATTGCTAGTATCTTCATGTACGAGGCGTCCAATTCATAGTTCATCGTAATTCCATCGTTAATCAAATTTAATTAAGAAGGATAAGACAGGAGTAGATGTCGATATTTTTAAGAAAAAATGTGAAATCTGGCATTATCCTAGGTCTACAGAAATGTGTTATTTTTTATATGACAGTCTTTACACCAAAGGGGATCGGTCAGTCGAAAGGGAGAAGCAGAAATTTCTTGCTGCTTAGGGCTTAAACTTAAACACTCGCTAATCATGAAGATTTGGAAAACAAAATTCATAAGTGTGGACCTCAGGGTTGACTATGTCCAAACTTCACGAGTCTTTCTGATGCAACAGATTTTTGTTGTTTGTGCTACAAGTGTGTGGGAATGTATGTGTGTGTGTGTGTGTGTCTTAAATGTTTGCGTCGCAATAAACGAGACTCCTGAATTGCCTTCTTACTGAACTTGGCAGCAAAATTACCGATTCAATCATCTGAACGATTGTTAGATAATAGGTGTCTTTGTTATTAGCGGTTGTGTGTGTGGAAGTCATGAATAGCGAAGTGGGTTGGGGTATGAAGGACGGGAGGGGGGAGGTCGCCATGATGCTACATTTTTTGGAGGACTGTGAAGCTCTTTAAGGAGGAACTGGCTCTGATAACATAAATGGTCCGGGTTTTTAGGGATTGTGCCACACATGAACACACATACATCGCCAAACTTTGTTTTTCTCTCATATATATATACAGACGCGTACTTGAACACGCTTGCACACACACACACACACACACACACACACACACACACACACACACACACACACACACACACATCTATACTCTCATACACACTCACAAAACCACAGAGAGAAACTGATTCCCCACACAAACACACCCCATGCGTCAACACATATAAAGTAAAATTTGACAGAAATTGATTGGTTACCCTCACACTGCAACTGCTACTTCTTTGTCTCTCTCTTCTTTCTCCATCTAACCCCCTTCCAGCAGCTCACGCGTACTCTAATCCATGCTTTTAGATGCCGACAGTAAGCCGGCTTCATTGCTGGGGTAAATCCTCCCTGCCATCCTCCCAACCCGCACAAAGCACGCGTTTGACAAGCGAGTCAGCATCAGGTTAAGTAGGTGCAGACTCTGAGCCCGGGTACATCCGTTATCAGGCTTTGCCTCTGGAATCTGACTGACAGCGCAGGGTAGAAAAAACCCCGCGGTCTGGTTTCAGTTCATTAAATGTAATCTACCTTTACAGATTGTGCATGTGCGCCACATCAGCCAGTCGGCGTTGCAGCAACCGCGGCAGCAACATCAGTGTGGGTGATGATGGCTCAGTGCAGCTGTTTCTCTCAACTATTCATTAATCACCTCAGCTTGTATGTACCAAGATTTTCTTTTCTCCAGAAGCTTTCTGGATTTCTTTTTAATTTATTTCAATTTGTCATTCCCCCTACCCTTCTCGTCTCTGTCTTTTAATCTGACATTAATCATCAGTGACACTTTTCGTAAATATCTAAATGGAAATATCTATGTACCGCATAATAAGGTTCAGTTGACGGTGGACCGATTATATGATGGAGGACTAAACTTTGACATTATACAGAGAGTGTATAAGTCCACAAAACTATAATTTACCGTTGTACATACAGATTATAATTGTCCATACCTGTAATTGGCCATTATACACTGAGAGTATAATCATACATGTCTGTAATTTGTCTTTATGCATAAAGAGTATAATAATATGGTACGACTTACATATATACCTTCTGTCATTGACCGAAGTCTTCTTTGGTGTTTCTCAGAATGAATCTCCATCGTTGAGTGACGCACGAATAGGGGACATATATATACATATATATATATAATGAATATAATCATCTATAAGGCCGTGTATTTACTAAAATATAATTATTATATCTCCTCCCATATATCCCACACTATTTGCATATTTGCCTATAATCCTGTTTCTTCTCCTCTGTTAGATAAAAGAAAAATACTTTTTTATTGTGCGTGCGTGCGTGCGTGCGTGCGTGCGTGCGTGCGTGTGTGTGTGTGTGTGTGTGTGTGTGTGTGTGTGTGTGTGTGTGTGTGCTTTTATTGCATTTCCCAGATAAAGAACTGAATCGTGCCGTAATATTCCCTTCAAGCTACTTCGTATTTTCTTTCAATATCTTAATTTCTTTTACCGAGAGGATTTCCGAAATGAATATTATCTGTCCACCACCTGCTTGTTTTCATTATGTTGTGCAAGACATTTGGTAGAGCTGCAATCTCTTGTAACCGTTTGATCCTCCTGCCGTGTCATTTTACGCGGAAAGGAAACGGTTTTGTCTAAATATTCTGGTTTCTTACCGTTTCATCAACTGCCGTGTCTTGTTTCAAAGTCGTCAAGCAATCATTATTCATCTGCATGTTTCATCGTGTCCGTGACTTGTTACCGCTCTTATCTATCAATTCTCTCCCCTCCATGCCCAGTGTTCTCTCCCTTCCCACCACTCATATGAATATGTAACTTCTTTTTAATAATAATAATAATAATAATAAATGAAGATTTTGATAGCGCACATTCACACTCATAGAGAGCAAGCTCTTAGCGCTTAAAACAAGGAAGAGACGTGGACTAAATGGATAGAACACGAGGGACGGAAGAATAAATGACAAAGAGAAAACAAAGATGGAAAACACAAAAAGACACCAAGTAACAGAACATAGAAAATATAGTGATTCTGCAGAGAAAGATGGGTAGACAAGTAGCAAGAGCAGAAGGGGGAAGGGGGGTGAAAAGGACGAGCATTGTGTGGACTGTGTTAGGAGTAATGCTCAAGGAAGAGGTGCGTTTTCAGTGCAGATTTGAAGGATTCAGTTGAAGTTTTTCTGTATTTCTCTCTCAACTCTCTGTGTGCATATTTTTATGCAAGTGTGTGTGTGTGTGTGTGTGTGTGAGAGAGAGAGAGAGAGAGAGAGAGAGAGAAAGACTTATTCCTATCAGCCTCAGTACCGAAATCGTACCCCCAACCTGAAAAAAAATCCAAGCATAAGAAAAAATATCAGAGACTTGCACTCTGGCTGTGATTTATGTGGTTGTAGGCAAGATACAGATGGGGGAAAGTTTACCACTCTCAGTTTTCTTTCGTTACAAGCTGCTTACATCTGGCAGTTTAATAAGACTGCAGGCCCTGTACAGCACAAGAGCTTGCGATTAAAGATTTTCCAACACAAAGTAGAGTTGTTGCTGCAGGACCGGATTTGTTCCTACAATCCTGCTTTGGAAAAATGGACATGTTCCGATAATCCTCCTTTGCAGGACTGGACATGTTCAACAAAGTTTGCTTTGCAGGAGTGGACATGCTCCGACAATCCTCCTTTACAGAACTGGACATGCCTCGACAATCCGCTGTTGCAGGATGGCACAGCTTACAACAATCATTTTCCGCAAGACCGTCCCGTCATACTCTACTACAGTGGAACGAGAGAAAGGAAAATGTAACAGTCAGACAGAAAAACATAAAGATTGAGTTTCGTTGTATACCTGTGTGTAATGTCTTAGAGAGTTTATAGTTGCAGACACTGGGTCATTTCAACTTAGAAATAAGAATGTAAATATGTGATATATATATATATGTCTGTGTTTCTTTTTGCCTGCCACACTCTACTCTGTCTCACTCTTGCAAACACTTTCTCTCTCTCTCACACACACACACACACACACACACACACACACACACACATTAACTCGAGGCACTTCGCTGCCTTGTTTTTGACAACATACTTCAATGGCGCCATCTTCCACCCTGACAGTAAGGTGGGGGGGGGTTCAGTCGCTTTCTGACCTCAAAATACCAGAGACTTTACGAAACTCTCCTTCAATCAGTCCGCCTACCTGCATACTCCGGGTGGCTGAAAGGGTCTCCTTTGTATAGTTGACTGTGCAGTTGTTATTACAAGAACACAGTTCTGAATTGTTGCACAACTGGTTCTTGAATTTTGACCTTTTTCTGTATTGGTAAATCGAAAGGAAACTGCAATTTTCAATGCAGTGCTAGCCACTCCCCCACCTGAAATGATAAATCACTTGTCGTGTGTACATATTCATCAACGTGTCAGCAATATATCGCAGTGTAACGATCCCACACAAAGCAAACTTGGAATGATAAGCATCCTCCCGGCACCAATAGCTATTACTCGGTGGGGAAATTAGCAAGTGGGATAAAAACAAAGTAATTCTAATATAACGAATAACATATAAGGCGGCTTAAGACAAACTTTAATGACTGATGTTGGCAGATGTTCTGTACGTGTAGAAATATCTGTAAAGTATATTTTATATGTAATTGTAAGGTAAAGTGCAAGTTCTGATCCACCACAGATGCAAAATGTAATGAAGAATATCAATTATTTACAAATATACTGCAATACGCAGTTGAGGTAAAGACGTATGTTTAGAAGCAAAAATTCTCTAGACAATACAGCTTACAATAGTTAAGAAATAAATTACAACCTACCTGTACTGAATCTGATTCTGATGTCTAAGAACATGATAAAGATTAGACATGCAATATAAGCTGATTACCCGCAGCAAGAAAAATCTAGTACTGAGCATCCATCTTAAGGTCAGGACACGTCACTTGTAGTTTCATCGAATTTAAGGTCTGGAAAACACCAAACCCTGACATATACTTGCAGTCACCAAGCTTGAGGTCTGTAAAAAGTAAACATAATTCTTCAACTTGGAGGTCGTGGTTGGCGACTTGACAACGAAGATCAAGTAGTGAGGATCGACTGGCTGTGACAAGACAAAGACACGCGTGACCTTACTGGAAGACTTTCTTATCAAATTTACAACCGACTAGTACTCGAAGCATCATACAGCCTGGCTTGAAAGATGTGAATTAACAACCTGGATGTCATCGTCTATCATATTTTTTTTATCTTTTTAAGAAGCTTGCAGTGTCTCGACTACAAAAAGCAGCTTACAAAATTTACGGCATGCTCAGTAAAGTCGTGATGCTTTAGGTGGTTAAAAAACGAATTTTACAGCCTTGAATGTGAAAAAATATGGAGCTGGAGAAATTGAAATGTCTTCAAGATGGAATATTTTTAGAATTAAATATTCTTTTCATCATCATCATCATCATCATCATCATCATCATCATCATCATCATCATCATCATCATCATCATCATCATCATCAGCAGCAGCAGCAGCAGCAGCAGCAGCAGCAGCAGCAGCAGCAGCAGCACGACCCCAGCAGCAGCCTCTAGGGCTAGATCACTGCGCTTTAAACACCACAGTATTCACAAAATAGACATAAATCACAGAAAAAAAAGGAAAAGCAAAACGAAGCATCTCACAAAGACTCAGCAGTAAAAGGTCAGCAAGTCAGGACGAAACAAGAGTCGACAGTAGTGTATTGAATGAGTCGAAGAACACGAATTTCATCAGACACAGAGCAGTTAACGTGCACACAACTAATCATCATCAGGGCAAGTGGAAACACATGTCCAAACGATGTCGGAGACGAGTAGACAGAGTTTGCTGGTATGAATGTTGTATCAGTACTGAACAGTACACAACAAATGAGAGGGCTATATTTATAATAGATAAGAGGGTTACATTCAAAATAGATGAAAGGGTAACGGTCACAGTAGATGAAAGGGCTACAATTACAAGAGATGAAAGGGTTACAGGAACAGTAGATGACAGGTTTTTTTGCAAAAAATAGATGACAAAAAGAAATCGGCGAAAATCCACGGACAATGACAGAAAGAAGAAGAAGGATGAAAAAAAGATACCCACCTTCAAGAAAAGAAATTTCTTTTACTTTTTCTCTTTTTCCTCCTCACCCCCACATTATTTTATTGTCTCCTGATGCTTCATAGTTATTAAAGAAGTCCTGGTTAACCTTTGGAAAATATCCATGGTGGGTTCTGTTGTGTATATTAATTCCAAAGTGCATAAAATGTTGGCAGCACACTCAAAAGTATCTTAGGAGCTCACTTAATATGTGTTAATATATGATCAATAATATAATTGACATATAAACAAGGTTGTCCCTTTTTTCTTACCCGCATGGCTATAAAAGTGAAATGTGTTTCTAACTTACAAATCTTTGAAACTAACTCTCAAGTGGAGAGAAACTATTTTTCCAGTCAATGGCGCACTTCCCGATTTTCTGTGCCACCACCTAAATTATTTACAAAGAAAATAAAAATACCACGAAGTAACAAATACGATTTGGAATACCAAAAAATAAATAGGCTTAATGCTGAAAAAGAGAATAAAGTTGAGATAAAGGCCCTAAATTGTATTCTTTCTGCAATAAAGATTCATTCATGGCCACAATGTGTTTCGTGTTAGATTACACGAGACAGATCATCCGCGCTCGTTCTTTGTTTTACAAATTACGAGCCAAAGTGATTCGTTTAAGCAACTGTCGTAAAATAAAACTTTTTCATACCTTCTTTCGCGTGTTGATTCATTTTTCTTTTGATGGCTTACTGGCCTTCACACGCTGACACCTTCAACAAAGCCAAGGCATGCTTCTGTGTGATTTTTTTTAAATTGTAAGAGTTCAGAAATATTCAAAGCAATGAGTTGAGTGCATTAAAAGCTTCCGAAAATCGTAGTAAATAAAGTTCACACACACACACACACACACACACACACACACACACACACACACACACACACACACACACACACACACACACACAACGAGTCTACAAACTTTACTATACTCGTGGTGACCAGATGAAGAACTGCCTTACGAACGTCAAAGTCTGGACTGGTCCTGTGCAGGACCTGCTGACACTCAAATCATCATAAGCCTGACACTTAGAGACATGATTATATCAGTTATGTATCAAAGACATAAAGGTATTATGATACTGTGAATTTTATGTGCCAAATCTACATTTCCACATTCACAGGTTGATAAGACAACAGTACAGAAGGTGACCGTGAAGAAGGATGGGAGGACGACCCCAACCAATACCCTGTTCCTTCTTATCTTCTCCAGAATAACTGACTTTATCCGGGTCAGGTATGTGCAGGTAAAGGCTGCACTGTTCATTCCTTTTCTTGTTGCGATGTGAAGAGACTGGCGTCGCTGCAGCTGGTTGCTCTTCCAGTCCCCGTGTTGCAAACGTAGTAATGGGTGTCACTGAAGGCTTGATGCTATCATCTACTTTCTTCAACATTAGGACAGTTTCAGTGTAAAAGTCTGTGTGTGGAGGTTCGGAAACCTTGAATTTATATGTTCACAAGCCAGTTTTTTTTTTCTCTGGCCATCGCGGCGTTGACCACCTGCCTAGGTACCTTGAAACTACTTGACAAAGTGTGGCGGGTAACAAGTCCTAACCAGACCATCTTACATCCAGGAGGTTTTCTTAAACAACAAGAAACAAACAAACAAGCAAAGACAAGTTTTGTGGACGGGAACATAGGTCCTTGGCAGCTGCACTGGATCACGTATCGTATTAACAATATGGCCGACCTTCCGCCCTGGTGTCGCTTTATCGACAGCGACATCATTAGATTTCAAGTAGATGTTAGTGATAGTGGTAAAATGTGATGTCAGCTAAGATCAGATGTTAATGACAGCAATAAGATGTCAGACAACCTTAAACGCTTGCTTGATTCGACAGTCTCGCATTGACACGGTCCACCCATGTTTGCAAGCCACGTAAAAAGTTAAAAGTATCGCAGAAAATCCCTTTAGTAATCTGAGTTCATTTGTATTTCTTTATTCATCTTTAAAAAAAAGGTAAACGTTTTAAAAAACAAAATTGAGATATTTTTTGAAAATCATTTTACTGTCATTCACATAAAGGTAAAGGTCATCCCATAACCTTTTCAGGTCGTTGGGGAGTGAGGTGTTAGAGACCCCACTTTTCTCGGGGCCAGCTTTTACATGAGGGTGGTGCCAATCTCCTCTCCCTCTCTGCCTTACCTTCACCAACCCTCTATGGAGTCAGGTACCCATTCTCGTCAGCTGGGTTGACCGGGGGAAGTTTGCTGCGCTTATCAGGAATTGAACCAGCACGCTCTAGGTTCGGACGCCAGCGCTCTAACCACTCGGCCATCCGCTTCATTCACATGCGTTGCACCAGCGTTTTAGCAAAGTTTTAAGTGTGGCCTAAAACTGCTTTAAGTTAGAAATGTGTGATGCGACTGGCCCCTGAGAAAAGGGTCGTCGTGTGGGTAAATGGCGCGAGCGCTGGAGGTGTAGGTCGTCCACCACAGAACACGACCTGTCTTCAGGTCTGACAAATGAAATGCTGCTGATGAACTCACAGGGCCAGTCGACGTGGAAGAATAATGACACACATTCGAATGTCATACACCAAATTTCTTTGACAGCTGGACATGAATTGGACAGCGGGATGGCAGCCTCATTAGTCTTACATTCGCCTATTCTTTGAAGAAGAGCCTTTTTCATTCGTTTTTTTTCGCTCTTTTTTCACTCGTTTGTTGATTCTTTTGTTCGTACTTCGTTTCTTTGCTTTGTTTATTTTTTCTTTTCCTCGTTTATTCGTTGTTTCTTAGTTTCTTTTATTTATATTTTTTAATTGTTGGTTTGTTTTTTTTTCTTTGCATCTCGTTTGTTTCTTTGGTTGCTCTTGCATTCCTAATTGCATTCGGTTTTTCTTTCATACATTTTTTGTTTGTTTTTTTCATTCTTGTTTCTTTTGTTTGTGATCTTTCTACCTTCATTTCTTTGGTTTACTTGTTTGTTCGTTCTTTCTTTTTTACTTTCTTTGTTGGTTTGTTCATTATTTCTATCAGTTGTTTATTTGTTCTTTTGTGTTTTTTGGTTTATATGTTGTTTTTTTGTTGTTTGCTTTTTCTTGTCTGTGTGTAGTTGTATCTCTATGTATGTGTGTGTGTGTGTGTGTGTGTGTGTGTGTGTGTGTGTGTGAGAGAGAGAGAGAAAGAGTGTGTGTATATGTAAATGTGTGAGAGAGAAATAGAGATGTATATCAAACTAGAGAGAGAGAGAGGGAGAGAGCATCTATCAGGTTTCTCACTAACTGTGTGTGAGCTCGTAAGTGACACTTGATGTGTGAGTCTCATTTAAGGCGGCAAGAGATAACTGTACCCGGAAAGTCCTCCGCGGGAGCCTGTTTAAATGCAATCATCTGTGGAATATTCAATAGACCCAGGGGGAACTAACCTTTCTGTGGCGTTGGTAGCAAACAGACGTTGCTAAAAGCATGTCTAGACACGCGTGCCTTCCACATGCCCCGAGTAACCGAGAATGAAGGGTGCTTCCCACCCGTCTTAGTCTCTTAGACTCAGCTCTCCACACGTTATGTCTTACAACTCACCCTCCCGCGTTCTTTCTTCCATAAACTAGCACGACTACTCGACTTACAGTTGGAAATTATTTTCTTATTCCTTCTTCTCTTCTCCGAGTACTGAACTACGAAGCAATTCCAAGAACTCAAGAAACCAGTGCACGCAAATTATAAAACTGTCGGTCTTTAAGACGAGATTTTCTCCCTATCACACTCGTTCCTGAAGAATGCATTGACTTTTTGTGGGAGGGGTCAAAATTAGAAAAAGGGAGCATAACAGAAATCTCTCTCCCTTTTTCAGTTTTGCTACCGAAAGTAGAAGCTGTCGAATCTCAAGGGAGGCTACTTCTTGCTGAAAATTGTCGCCAGTGACATTCAAGTCTGACGGGGAACATTGTAATGAATTTACAGAAAAGACACAAAATGCATAACTGAATGAAATATTTTTATCAGACATTCAGTCCCTACTTAAAGTGCGACTAAAACTTGAGTTTACTTCAATCCTGCATTGGGGGCGCAATAAAATAACGATATGCAATATCAGATTGACTAAATAACATTATAAAAGCACAGATACATTTGTGTGTGTGTGTGTGTGTGTGTGTGTGTGTGTGTGTGTGTTGTAAGGACTAACACTAAAATGTACGTTCGAAGTTTGTCACAATGGCAAACTGATTATTTTGGAATAGCATACAAGAATTCATGCCCAATACTCACTAGCTCGTGTTATACTGTGTACAGTTCTGCAACAAACATTATTTTGAGAAGGATTGTCTTCGTTCCCTCCAGGCAGGTTCAGACTATTATGGGGAGCGGCTCGCGTTTTGATTCACGACCCCTGAACCTTTTGTTGTTACCCTCAGTCCGTCTGATGACAGTTACCGGAATATCGAACTTTCGATCAGTATTGTGCTTCACAGGTCAATCATCTTCAAATAATTTATGCCATTAAACTCTCGATATTTGATTCTTCATTGATATCCTGACTTTGAAAAATGGATTTTGCCACACTTTAAGAGAAGGATAGAGGAGGAAGAAAGAGAAAGAAAGCATTATGTAGAATCCAAAACTAATCCAGTTACTCTGTTTCGTCTGGGTATTGCGAACTTCAGGTGATACAAAGACTTTCTTCTAGTCAATGCAGTTATATAAGCAAATAACTTTTAATACTGCTGCAACTTGTCTTCAATCCTCGAGGCACATACCTCTTCGCTCTACCCACAGCAATTTTTCGGAACATATCATACATGGAGATGGAGCTTCGATTTTAGAAAGCGTTTCTCAACAATTTTTCATAAGTGCCAGGGTTCTTACACAACTACTTCGGGGTGAAAATGCTTCGAAAACGCTTTAACAGAGAACACATTTTCAGTGGAGTTGATACGCACTTTCATAATCTATGTTTGTATCTTCACAACATTGTGTATATATATCTGTTGCAGGAAAGCAATGTTTTCCAGAGTCGTGAGGAACGGGTACAGAAGGATAAATGAAGGAGAATCTTCCAGAAATATTATGATTGGACAGTTCCGAGATTGAAAGTAAACACCGCTGGTAATCAATGCAAAGGAGTGCAAATAGTAAATCTGAGGTAGAGTTCAAAAAGCTCAATACTTTTGCCGAAGCCCTTGGCTGCTCGTGTTTGATCGAAACACCTAAAGGCATCGATTGTATAATAATAAATGACTAAATCGTTTTTACTTTGCTAGAAAAGTCTACGCAAGTAACGATTATTGAATCGCCACCTGCTACTTGTTCTTATGGATTTCAATTACGCCACTACAAGCTCAGTTCTTGTATTTCTCTTTTCTCTTGAATTTTCCACTTCAGTCCGTTTCTTCATTTTTGTTGGATTGTGGGTCAAAAACGAATGCACTTAATGGCGCTCTTCTCCAGGACAACGAGGTCTTCTAAGACGACATCCACAGATCGTTCATAAAATATTATTTTTCCTTCAGCCGTTTTCTTCTACATCCTTTGCGCCCAGACCTGACATTCAAAAGTAACTTTGGAAATCCAGAAGATTAGATTCCTGTTCACTGATTATTTTAATATTATCATTTTTATTTTGTAGTAACGCTCAACTTTTACATAGATACTTATATAATCCAACAGAAGGTGACTGAATAGTACACTGAACAACAAACTTGTATATGAAAATTACAATAATGTAGTTTGATGGTACTATGTCAGGCATATTTCTAACTGTATGTTATTTAGGTCTGTCATGTGATGCACTCAGATGTGTTTTCATCTTTATTTATGTATATGTGTGTATTGAGTCAGCAAGGATGGTAAATTCCTAGGTTCAGATCTCGGGAATATGACTGTAAGCTCCACTTGTCATTAGGGCTGGGTGTTGACTGTTTTCCTTCACATTTATCCCTCCTTCCTTCCTCGCTTCTTCTTTTTCGTCTAGAAAGTTGTCTATCTTTCGCTCTCTCACAAACTTTTGCCAATTTTCACAAGTGTGGCATCTTCTCGGCTGGAGAAAATAAGCACTTTTTCCCAGGGTCCTTGGTGCGATGGCGATTCGTCTTAATCCACATCAATTTAAGAGTTAAATACAGCTTTTATCTTCAACAGAAATGTAAAGAAAGAAAACGGTTAAAGTTAAAATTTGGACCATTACAGCTCCGCTGTGAAAGAGAAAACGGATTGGGTGAGTGTCTGGCACGAGTTAAAAAAACTTATTGGAGTTACCTAAGTCATCAGTCCATTATAAGTACTAAATCCCCGAAATGTAGCAACTTTTTGAAACTAATTAATCAGAGAGCTTACAACACACGTTCTTGTGCGCATGCGTGCACCATTGGCACTCACACCACGCACTCACTAGGAACCTTCAGCTGTTGGAACGATTGAAAAAAAAATTAACTTCTTTAACTTCTTAACAACTTCCGTTCTTGTATATTCCAGGCGGCGAGCCTTGAGGCTTGAACCAGCAGGCAAACAGCTTGTCCCTCGATTTCAATTCTCATTGTTTAAACGCCCGTAGGAATGCGAAGTTGTGTAACTCGGATCAATGGTGTTTGTGGGCTGTCACAAGGAATTTTATTTTACCTCCACACTTCACGTCTTTGCCAGAGCTGAGTGCATGGAGGACGATGTGAGGGAAAATATACGAGCTGTACACTGACTGCACTAAGTAAAGTGTTGAGACGCAAAACCTATGAATTATTTGACAGAAGTACACAAGCTATTTGGTGCAGTCTAACTCATCTTTCATTCTGAGCACCCAAGCGAAACTCTCCTGAAAAGAGTTTGTAAAGAATGTTTACGTGAAAAGCGTTAGTTCAAAAAAAAAATGCAACGACAACCAAAAAAAATGCAACGACAACCAAAAAAAGTATCTTGGTGCGGATTTGAGTATCCGAGATTGCGTGTCCTTGATTGAAGTGTTTTCTTTCTGATTCTGCTCCGTGTTTATTTGGCAATATTTGAACAGAATGCCTGGAAAACGACGATGCCTCCCATTTGATGGTGTCACTTGATCAAGATTTCATTATTTAGAATATTCTGACCGTCGTTGATTCTGCTCTCGCTTCCTGTTACAGATAGCGAGACCCATCTACAGCAACAAAGATTTGCTACCGGTACATCAAGGTTGTTAATGAATTGTTAATGACTACATTTTCACTTGACTGGGTCGTCTCTTTCCACTCTCATTCCTCTTTATGGTTCACTATGTCTCCCTATCTTTCTCTCACACACACTCTCTCTCACACACACACATTAATATTTCCAATATCAGTTTCATGATATTTCTTTCACGAAATCGTCTGCTCTACATTCTGTTAAAGGTATGCACCAAAACTAGGAGACAACATGATGTGTATTTGCCAGACACTTTCAAGTGTTGTAACAACACAGCACTTCACCTCCACCCCCTGCACTTTCTACATATCGTCTGCTTAGTAATGTTTCCAGAAAACAGTACTGTGTACGGTGAACTGACAGCTAAGGCCTTGGCAGCTCCGCGCTATTGATAGCAACAGTCTATAAAGAAAACTACCCAGGGTGGGGAAGAGAGAGCATCTTAGCCTGAGGTCTAAGTAATTGTCTGATTAAAAAGAAAATAACCGAGGGACACGGAAGGGAGAAGCCCGAGGAAGAGTTGAGGTCGCACGGAGGAATGGGTGTACCTGCCGTCATACCGCAGTGGAAGATTAAAAAAAAATGCTGGTGGTGAATCAAATATTCTACCCGTGCTTTGTGCCCCTTCTCTGTGTGCCCTGTGCCCGTCATGGTCTGTCTTTAGCGGAGGTGTGCACGTACAGCTTGCATTAGCAGTGATACCACGCTGTGAAATCACCTGGTGAGATAAAGATCAAGGTGAGCACACACCTGTGCGATCAAATGCCTCATGGGATACTGACGGAGGTGTGAAGTCGTGGCTGAGAGAAGGCGGCAAGAACGCTCACCATTTTATTTCCCTTTTTATGGCTGTTTTACCACATTGTATGCGCTGGGGCTCAATTCTAACTGGTAAGACTAGTTGGTCTATTAAAGCTCTCGTGGGGTGCATTCTCCAAAGACGGGATAGATTTAAGTGAAAGATTCTGTTCCCCAAATGTGGCTGAAAACTCTGACTTCTCGAGATACACGCTGCAAACACAAACATAAAGGCCTATTCTCACGCTGCAATAGACCACACTTAGCAGGGTTAGCAGGCCCTGGTAGGACCTTTCCGAGTTTTGCACACGGCTGGCTGGGGGCGTTACATCGAGGTTTTCACGGATAGGACGCGATTCTATTTTCTTGAAGAGCCTGACCTACATTACATGGTGTAGCCAATCGGAATGCTTGAACACAGTCGCCTCCCTTTTACCTCCAAATTAAGAAATGGCGGTGTGGTCAGAGGAAAGGTGTACGAGTATGTTTTGTATGTGGGAAAACTACCTGTGTCTGTTCGACACTGCCAGTACAGAGTATCTCAACCGAGATAAGGCCAAGAATGTCTGAATTGAAATTGCTCGTGCTCTGGGCAGCCTCGATCAGATATAAAAGTTCTTCAAACGTTGCAGACGACATTCGCAAAAAGCGTCTGCATTCTCTCGAGTCTTCCGAAGATATTTCTTTTAGAGGACATGAAAATAAGGCACCTAAGCGACTCCTTCGCGCTACCCACCCCTCACCCACATCTTTTTTTCTTCTTTTCTTTCTCCCTACTTCATCAGACAATGTTATTAACGTAGCAGCAGTAGCTTCCGAAAGTATCTGATTATCTGCCATTTTGTCGACTACCCACAATGCGCTGCGCGGATGACGTCACCTAGCAGGACACTAGCGAGTGGCCTTGCTACGTGAGAGTAGAACGGTGCCTAGCAGGCAAAACCTTGCACGTGCAAACCCTGAAAACATTGCAGCGTGAGAATAGGCCTTAACCATGACCACAAAGAGCTCAACATCTCAGACGTCAGGATAATATACGGATACGTTAACGTTGTCAAGGCTACAACCAATGGGAGAGCTTGGACCATTTGCTAATAATGAGTATTTGTACATAATTGTAAGATCACGAGTTTTGTCTATTTTGTGCATAGTGAGGTTTCGTAGGCGTGTATCTCATCTTGATTTAGGGGGTCTAGTATGTTATTAATTTATTTGAAAAAAGTTGCACCACAGCAGACCTCTAAGAAAGTACACAGATGCACAGGACTTCACAAAGAAGCTCCTGATGAACGTTGTTGTCAGACAGCGCGTAGTCAGTTAAATAAAATGATCTTAAATTCTTGAAGACAGTTTGTAATTAGCTACAACAAAAATTGGGGAAAAGTGTGCAAACATATCAAAATAGAGTTTAACACCAACAGACAAAACGTTTCTGAATATCGACTTTTTATCGATTTTTTTAAATAAAGCATTTAGGTCAAAGTGCAAGGAAAAAAGCAGTTTCTCTAAGAAAAATCCATGGATATATTAATGGAACAGGTTGGTGTCTCAAGTCTAGTGTTAGTAGGGACGATTGACGAGATGTCTGTGGAACCACCTACGCCTTCAGTATTAGGTGAAGAATGAGAGTTTTCACTTGCTGGCATCGGCGCGATCCCTGGAGCACACGACCTTTTATACCGAAGTTGAGCCCACTTTTCACACAACAGTGCAGGCTTCCTAATTCACCTCAAAGTGGTCGCTAGCATGAAGTTTATAGAGACGAGTGGATGCAAACAGCGATTACGGCCTCTCGTCACCTCGCGACATTTGTCACTCAGGGTTAAAAAGGGATCCCAGGACATCTGCGAAGAGAACCGAGCACCAGTAGGGTCAAGTCTTCGCCAGAAAACGGAACGTCCCTGAATTGAGAGGAGGGCAGTTGCGGACCAGGATACCCGTATCCAAACCTTGTAATGAACACTATAGTTTCCTCCTTTAAAGTTCAAGCCAAGCATTCAGGTCGGGTAACTAAGTAAGGAACATCCATGTTAGCTGCGACATACTAGGTAGGCAGTCGTTAGAAATGTGTTGCCAGAAGACCGGTCCTCACCACTTGTGTAAAATAGGTTTGAGTTTAGAGAGGTACTTGAAGAACAAGGAGAAATGAGGTGAGTGAGTGAGTGAGTGAGTGAGTGAGTGAGTGAGTGAGTGAGTGAGTGAGTGAGTGAGTGAGTGAGTGAGTGAGTTTCTACACGAACATTTCTGCCCTAGGAGTTTGTGCGTCAAATTGTCTCGAACATTCCTCGCACATTTGGGAGGCGGAGAGAGGTAGAGCTTACAGAGAAAGAGAGAGAAAGAAGAAGAACAGTATGATAAAGAAAATCGCTGAGCGATTGGTTTCAGAAGAAACTTATGCAAAATAGATATTGAGAATAAACCACACACAGATTACACTATGCTCCTCCCATTCAAAGTACTTGTGGTAAAGAGAATCTCTACAAAGAAACCTAGTCACAAAAGTATCAAAAGCAAACATATCTTGAGGCCAATAAGCAGGTTTACTAGTATTCAAGAAAGCTGCTGTTGTAGTTGTGTGTGTGTGTGTGTGAGAGAGAGAAATAGAAAGAGAGAGTTTGTGTGTGTGTGTGTGTGTGTGTGTGTGTGTGTGTGTTACATTTGTTACCTATGCGGTCTATTTGTCAGGATTTTGTTTTTGACTTGTGATATTTTTCCGCGAGGTGCTATGAACACCTGTATCCCTTTTGCACGTTTGAACGCAAAGCTCCCTCTCTAGTACTGACATAGTCTTGCTAATACCTCGGGTGAGAGATGCGTTAGGGGTAGCATCCCCTCGGTACGGATACCAGCTGACAATGTTCGAGTCCTGAGTCTTTTGCTTTCCAAAGACTCTCGCTGTTTGCTTGATGCTAGGTCAGTAAACAATCGTGATCCAAGGCTTTGAACCGCCGGCTACCGACTGTTCATTCAGAATGTTCTTTGTGGGGTGTTTTCTGCAGTCCTCTAAGCCCCATCCCGGAATCTCTAGCAAACACTGTCATTTGTTCACCAACTCCTCCGGTTATGTCGAGAATGTTAGTGGGAGAGTCTTGATGTTTGGCTGTCCAGACGAATCTTTTCAGGACTCGTAGGGCTAAAAAGGTAAAACAGGTCTATCACATGTAAATGGGAAATTTTGCGGATAAGAACCACGAAAAAACGAGAGAGAGAGAGAGAGAGAAAAAAAAGGAAGGCACTCACAACATAAAGCTTTGGCATATGTGCATATGTCTACTTGCGTGCGTGCCTGTGTGAGAGAATGTGTGTGAGTGTGTGTGTCCACACATTAAAGAAGTTTGCTACTTTCTTGTTCTTTGATGTCTGCACAGACCACTGCTTTATAACTCCATGTCATCACATCATCGAACTCATAAAACATGCACGTGTGTAAACAGGACGACCACAAAATGGTAAGGAAAGACAGATTGACAAAGATGAGAAAGAAATAAACGGCTCGATGAGGAATGAAAAGAAAGATGGACGAGCAAACCAATAGGAATAAATAGGAGGGTTGAAGGAATAAAGCAACGAATAACACATGTTAAAACATTTTCATTGCATCGTGTTTTGTAAGTGGGAAAACGTTGCTTACAGATACCTGATATTTAATTACCTTCAACACATTTTTCTTTTCACTCTAGTGACCTGGCAAAGCACTCGGTCTTCGTGGTACCTTGGAAGGAGGTTGCCGTCGAGATAAACAGAAGAGGAACTGGTTTGCAAAAATAAAGAAGTTGACTGGTTGTTCCATGCAGGTCCTGCTCAGACCAGCGACCTTGTACACCGTTGCGTCTGTTTAGTTGTTCCCCCTGACGACCATTACCATCGTACCAACAAAACCGTTTGTCAACTGGAACCAGTTAAGGGATGCATTAATGAATGATCAGATAGTCGATGTACTTTTTAAGTCTTATCTCGACAATAACTTGGATTAATTGGGAACTACAATGAATTGGGTAGAATTTATTCTGAATTTAAAGCAAAACTATTTTGTAATTATTCTTGTATCACCTGTGCTTTCTGAAGCGATGGCAAAATAAAATGAAGTGTCCAACACTATGCAGTGCTGGGACCGCGTGCGAAAGGATGCTTTACATTAAGGCATAAATCAAAGATGGATGAGTTCGTCGACCCTGGAATAAATTGCACGCTTTGTCAAAAAGACTCTCGCCATGAGGACAAAACCTTTCTGGACCTGACCACTTGACCCCTTTGCTCTTCGTCATTGAAAAGGACTTTTTATATTTTGGATAAGCCCTCGCAGTCAATTTTTGCTCTAAAGCAGCTTATCTCAACAGTTTCCTTATTTCGTTTTAGGTTACTTCCCAGTCAAACTTACAAAAAATAAAAACAAGAGAAATAAAACAGAAACAAAAACAGAAACAAAAACAAAAAATCGCATGTAGGTAAGAATAAAGCTTAATGATACTTTCCCTTTTGTCTCTCTCTCCCCCAACCTCCTATATTTTCATCGTATTTTTGCGATGAAAATAATTATCAGTTATAAGAGCCCCATACAAATAAACCAGCGACTGTAAAAGTCCATTAATCGGGACACAACTTCAATTTGTTTCTGTCCTTGGATCTTATCCCATCTACTGATTTCCATGTCTACAGACAGGGACGACAGGGCTTTTTCTCCTAGAACAGTGTTGCGTTCCGAAATATGCCAGCACCAGGCGGCATGTCTGCTTCAGGAGGAGGAAACCTAGGCAGGGTTGTTAAGTGGAGAGCAAACAGTCCATCCCGAGGAACAGTTGATGAGGCTATACTTACTACCCAACGTGCCCCGAGAAGATAGACCGCTTGACACACAAGTAGAGCTTTTTGCGCTTTAATATCCCCATTGCTAAAACGGCACCCCGGGTGGTACTAAGGGAATAGGCGGAGAGGAGGTGGTTCCTGCCACAAGAGAAGAGCCTTTGCCCTGAAGGCCAAAGTAATGCTGGTGCAAAGACTTCAGAAGCAAGGATTTTATGTTTCTGCAAAATGAACGAGAGAAGGGTTAGCTCTGGTGATTCTTGCCACGGTCCTCAATCACTCGATTTTAATATTAGCGCGTACTAATACTGTTAATAACCATAATGATAAATAACATATCGTTACATAATAATTATATTTACACAAATACTAATATCATTAAATAATAAATGAACGAAAATCAGAGACAGTGAGGAAAGCGATTTTTGTCGACTAGGCACATTTTCAAAAATCTTCTGGCGTGGATAGCTTTTTTATTATTTTTTTTTAATTTAATTGGTGTTTATGCCGAGCCAGCAACTAAGGCTATATGACGGCAAGGCATAAACAGATGCCACATGCAGAGAAAGAACAGCATGCCCGAGACGAGAACTGAACCCGGGACAGCCAACCTTCACTGTATTGGTGACAGGCGCTAACCGTTGCGCAACCGAGCCGCCCCGCGTGGATAGCTGACTCGCTTGGCAAACATTAGAGGAATAAGGCTACGAGTACTAAGGCAAACATAGAACAGTTTTTTTCTTCTTTTTTTTTTTTTTTTTTTTGTTTACCTGACTGCACAGGTCGCAGAGCGAAACTTCCTGCACTCTAAACCAGAAGGTTTGCATTTCTGTTAATTATTAGGAGCATTTTTACATGCCTGTGTGTGTTCAGGGTGCTGAAATATATCCTAAAAAATACATGGTGGTTTAAAATTAAATATATCTGTGGACGTGAATTTTTTTAAATATGTATCATGTGTCTCTTTTAAGATTATTTAGTACATTGTTGAACATTCTAGAATACATTTCGCCTGTAAAAAGAATCTTCCGCTTTGCTAATGAAGAAGTGTTAATGGAAAACTTTGGTTTATTTTGTGACTAGTGGTTAGGAGACAACAAGGTAACTATCGGAAACAGATCGGTTTTCTAGGTGAGCCAGCGCCATGAAAGACAATTTTGAATCTCGGATTCCAGCGTGGCCCTCAGACGCGTCGCTAGGCAACCGCCACAGGTATAGAGCTTCGGGAGCACAAACTGACTGACTGACTGACTGACTGACTGACTGCATAAATTTCCATTAACAAAAAAAGAAATCGGCTTTGTACCGTTAATGTTAGCAACGTCCTTAATGACAGTTATCGAACCAACATGGGGGGATTCAAAGCCTCTTTTGAGTCCGTTGATCTATGATATCAGCCCCACAGATTACAATGAGGTTTGTACGCATGGCTTATCGATGTCCCTGCACCGAGCTTCATTTGTCAAGGGCGCGTGCATGCGTGCGTACATGCTTGTATGAGAGAGAGAGAGAGAGAAAGGAAGAATAAGAAGATGTAAGCCCTAGAACAGTATTGTTATAATCAGCACACTCTATTATGAGTTGGGCAGAGGGCGGAGAAAGAAAGAGTACAAAAATGCAAAAATTCCTTTCATGTCTTATTGTTCTGAAGACTCTTTTCAACCGTTACTAATCAGCAGGCAAAGCATAAAGAATAAATAATAAAAATGCCTCTAGTGCTGCTCTTATTTGTATTTCTGGCGCCAATGTTCTGAATGTAAAACACAGCATTTTTATGAGCAACGCTTTTAAAATGATGACGGAAGAAGAAAAAGAATGTAATAAAGAGAAGAGGGGAGACTATTTTTGTACATTGTTAACAGACAGGGAAAAATTCATTATAAGCATCTCTGTATGCGTCAATTCTGAATACTCTAGCACTCGAGAATATTCAAGTATGGTCTGTAGACCCACGTGACGAATGTCTTGGCAATTATCTCTCCATGAATTACACTCACTACGTCTCTTTCCTCTGACTACGGAGCGAATGTGTTTAAAGGGACCGTAAACAGAAACCTGAGGCCTTCGAAAGAATTTGGATTCTTTAGAGATGTTTACTAAGAAAGAAGCACAAAAGGGATACAACGAAGACCAGTGGATTTTAGTCAAGCGTGCAATAGTAATGATGCACTTACATCGCGCACCTTGCCGCTTCTAAATGAGCTGAATGCAGATGAAAAAAGAGTGGGGGGTACAATTAGTGCTTTTACACCGAGCCAGCAATTAAGGCTGTATCACGGCAAGACAGCTATTCCTGTACACAGATACCACATACAGAGAAAGAACAGCGTGCCTGAGACGAGAGCTGAACCCAGGACAGCCAACCTTCATGTATTGGTATAAGCGCCGCCATGTCACCTTTGAAAAAAACGAGTGCTGCAAACTACAAATTGAGTGAAGGCGGTAGAGATGGAGGGAATAGTACAGAAGTATTTACAAAAGAGGGGAGGGGTGGGTCTCTCAGCCTTGAACTCTTCAAAGCTGGTCACTGCACGAAACAATAATTTACAATAATTTTAATGAAACCTTTGACCCTTTCAACACTCCTGTCCTCACGCACACAAGGGTGTACCAGCATCAGGTCATCGACTCCAGCATCCCCTTTAATATTCCACCCAATCGATCAACCCAACACCATCCCAACACCAACCTAACACCAAGCAACAACATTGACGTTGGCTGTAACGTTACCACGACCTGAAGGCCAGTCGACCGTGACATCATCCACCGAGGTCTCCATGTCAGACAGGCGCACGCCATTCGACACCCAAGCAGCCAAAGTGATTGTTCGAACATGGCATAGACGATGTCTGAATCCTTCATGTGTCCTCGCCTACTTGCAATGAAAAGCCATTGTCTCTCTTTCTCTCCTCTTTCTCTCAATAATGTATTGAAAGCCGAAATAGCTGTCGGCTTGAGCTGCTTCCGCCCTCGGCAGACGCGTCTGCGATCTCGTCCTCCGTAAAACCTCCATGATTGCCTCTTTGTGCAGTTTCGCACCTTTTATGACAATGGAGTAGTCTTCCCCCCCCCCAGCCAGCCTTCGACATTGTGTCTGTGCTCTTAAAGAAGTGGTTTAACATTACAAAGCGCCTGGGTGAGGGCAGTGTAAAGCTAGTTTTTTTGTTGGTTATATTCATTTCGTTTATCGAAATAAAATGATTGGTTTTCGAGCGCTGGGGGCTTTTTTTCAGACACCTATGGCTTTTATTGAACCCTAGAAATTTGTCATGAATACAAATATGATTTTTTGACGTGTTCTGTTTCAAATTTTGTTGTCAAATTAAAGTAAATTCAGTGGCACGGGTCAAGAGTTTGTAACAAAAAAAAAATCCTTTCAAAGATTGCAGAATTTGGGGGTATTGGTTAGAATGAAAGCACGGCTTGCTGACACCCTCTCCCATCTTTCTCTCTCTTTCTCTTCATGTCTCTCTCTCACACACACACACACACTACACCTCTTATTATACCAGTTTGCGTTTTTTTCAATGTTTGTGTGGCCTCTTGAAGTATCTAGGCCAGGTGTCTGTGCTGTAGCTGGGGTATGTTCAGCCAGAGGAAGTTCTGTGAGAAAATGTCACACCCTCCACACATCAAAGGCGCTTTGGCGCGTGGCCCCGTCCAACAATAGGTTTTGCTGGAGTACAGAAGGAGTCTGTATCAAGCAGGGTTCGGGCGTAGGTCACTAGTCTGAAACGACATACTCAGTGTAATTCCCCGAGAGACCTTTTTTAAACTTCCTCGAGATTGAATTGCTTCCTGTTCCCATTTTCTTGTGTTTTATTGCCTTTTCTGATTTCACTTTTTTAAGTTTCTCTCCCTACCCTCCCCCATCCCTCACACCCCCTTGCTCCTGCGTCTGTTCTTTATCCAACTACGTTATTCTCTCCCTTGCTCTTCACCCTCCACTCATCCCTGTACCCCCCCCCCAGAAAAAAAACTCGGGCTTTGGTTAGCAGGCACGTCGGAATGTAACAGCATTTTTTGTGCCGCCGCTACACCGATGTTCTAATTTGATGTGCTCTACGATGAACTTTTTGGGAGGAATGAATGTTAGCTCAGGACCTCTGCAAATCGCGGTCTGTGACCTACCGCCGTCTGATTCCTACATCATCCAACTGGCTGGTCAGATAACGCAAATATCACGAGGATTACTATCCTGAGCCCACCCACCCAGCCACCCCCACACCACTCCTCTACAATCACTGTTCCAATTCCTAAGGGTCTGGGGGAGGAGGTCAAATGGAGTTGGGATCTATGCCTCCACAATGGAGCAAGGTCACAATCAGTTGGACGATTGCATGGAACTATCTGTGTAGACAACTTCTCATAACATCGCCAGGACGAGGATAAAGAAAAAATATAACTGCGAAGAGAACAGAAGTTGTACAGAGGGAGAAAATACATATTTTGTGTTAATCTTGTCTTAAATCTAATTGTTTATTTAAAGGCTAAGGGTCACTTGGGAGAACAGCCGCTGAGAACACGAAAACACAATAATGCTGTTGATATCTTGGGCTTACCATCTGTACAGAGAGACACCTTATCCCTTCAAGAATCGAAGAAAGATAGAAAGAAAGAAAGAAAGAAAGAAAGAAAGAAAGAAAGAAAGAAAGAAAGAAAGATAGAAAAATTAATAGTGTCTGAGAATAGAGCGATTGCAGGTTACAATCACTGATCAGATGCCCTGAAGTTGGACACTGTCTCACACATGTACGCACTCGGTTACCTATTGAACGGTTTGCATGGTTTGTTAGAATAATAATAATAATAATGGAGTTTGTAGAGTGAAGGCAAACTCTATGCGCTATGCACTATAGACTAAAAACATGCAAACAAACCAGCAACAGCAAGCAGACAACAGAGTGACAGACGCCAACCAACTGCACAGACCAAGATGAGGAATTGAGGGGTCAGGGGAGCCTACATTAAATTATAAAAAGTTCCCTGCTCTTAGGAACTAGTCCCAAAAATTACAAACAAAAAAGTTAATCTCGACATTTTTTTGAAAAGTAATTTGTTGAATGAAATTGAGGGGAGAAAAATAAAGTTTCAAATCCTTCATCTTTTTATTTCTTTCCTTTTTAAAAATAATCTGTGAGTGAGTGAGTGAGTGAGTGAGTGAGTGAGTGAGTGAGTGAGTGCATATAACTATGTAAAGATAACAGCTCGATATGCGCCCAGTCTGCACCCCTCCTTAAATCCATGAATGACACAATCGAGGTTCGACCAGTACACAGCTAAACCATCAGACCCCACACCCCGATCCAAACAAAACACAGGCCGCACAGAGACAAGAAAACTGCACCCGTCTAACGCCATTGACTCTGTGATGCTTGAAAACAAAATTACATATATATATATATATATATATTGTAGCCGCAAACATCACTTTGTGTTTCCCCTGTTTTCGCTCCCAGTTTAGTTAAACACCGGCGACAGGGAATTAGCCAGACTTGCAGGAATGGCTGGCACCCAAGTCCCCGCGAGGCCAGCCGCTTCCTAACGGCTTGGACTGCTGTGGAGGCAGCGGTTAGTGAGGCTGCAGGACGATTGGACTTGTCTGGATGGCAACGTGCGCATCCTTATGGCCCTTTAGTGCGAGAGCCCGGATAACCCTTGAGGAAGGGTCACCTAGGCTGCCAAGTACCAAGCTTGGCATTTTCGCTTTTGGTGGGAGGCGACTGTTGAAGGTAGCTGTGGGAAGAGCTTGACAGTGATTTGTTCAAATTGTCATCATCAAATCCCGCGGATGATGCCCTGTGTAATCCGGCAGTAACACAGTAGTATATAGTCCGTGATAACGATTTGAGCAAGAGTGTCCCGAGATCGAATCCCATTACAGGTAATTTGTTTTATTGCTTTGGTACGTACTTCAAACAAATTTAAATCAAACAGCATTTTAATCTCTATCTTCACTACCGAGGACTTCATTTCGCGTGGCCGTGTCTCTCCGTAGTTATCTGTCGAGCATACAACAAAACATTAACACATCTGTTTCTCACAACAAGAAGTCTCACACATAACTCCTTATTTTAAACATCGTCCAGCTTACTTTTTGTTTTATTGCGCAAACTTTCTGGATGTTGACTGCATTAGCTTTCGATTTGCAAGCTGAACAGTGTACGTGCAATGCGCTCACCAAACGAAACTCGTAGTGGGCTGCAAGAGTCGGTCGGCTAAGTGTTTATCGCTGACAAAAAAATAAGTTAATGTTCGATCAAATGACATTGTGAAAAACAGTTTTGACTCGAAACTGGTTTTCTTGGATTTTTTTTCCCACAGAGGCTAATATACACTTGCAAAATGTCAGGCTGGCGTCCGTACCATTCCTGGTCTATGTGATACAAATAAAAAAAAATTCCTGTTCTTCGCTGTCTGGGGCATGATATGTAATGATCACACACACACACACACACACACACACACACACACACACACACACACACACACACACACACACGTTCTTCGCTGTCTGGGGCATGATATGTAATGATCACACACACACACACACACACACTCACACACACACACACACACACACTGCCTCTGTGAGTTCTTAGCCAGAAAACATGATCTCATTCACTTTCAATGAGTCTGCTGTTATTAGTGTCATTATCGACAAGCCCTCGTGTTGTGGTGTGAAAGGCATCAAGACACTCACCTAATTTGCCTCGAAAATGTTTTCCCGATTGCCTCGCACTGAGTTTGAGGCGGTTATTATCTCCAAAAACTTGCAAACATTTAAAAGTTTTCTCTTCATGGTGTTCATAGTTCCACTTGAACAGACCATACTTACCTCACACGCACAGTTCGCTAAGTGCGATTCATGGTTAAGAGGCTGAATGAATGTGTGAAGATTTTTTTTTTTAACTGATGTTATTTCGTGCTTAAGGACAATTAGGAGTATTTTCATTTATTACTATTATTCTTTAGAGGTAAAATCAGATACATGTATCATGGTGACCGCCACATGTACGAGTAGTTTACTTACCACATGTAATCCACGGGTAGCCGAGCAGTTAGAGCACTGGCGTCTGAACATTGTTCGGATCGATTCCCGTGTAGCGCAGCGAACTTTTCCTCCAATCCAACCAACTGCCAGAATGGGTTTCTGACTCCATAAAGCAGCGAGATTGGAGAAGAGAAGGACAACGCCCTAACACACAAAAAATAGTGTTACCCCCTTGCTCACTAAACGATCTTGAACTATCCTTTGTATCTTTTCACTCCGCGGCCCACTGATCTCAAGTCCCGTCACACCATTTGTCAGCGAAACCACTCCCATGCATGTGACATAGCAAACATTTATAACAGAACTTTGGGATTAAAACTATCAATTTTTCCCAGCCAGTTCATTATAGCTCTTAACTGATTGAAATTTAGACTACGTTGTTGTAACTTTGTTTATTTCTACAACAACTAAGATACACTTGTTACACACAGACACAACACACACACACACACACACACACACACACACACACACACACACAGAGAGAAATCATAAAAGAGAAATGTCAAATGTTTCCTTATTGCAGAGTCTATTATCTCTTGCTTTTGCATCGCGCTTTTTTCTGCCATGACTAAAAAATCCCTTTGACCCTCCCCGGCTAATAGCCAGCCAGTAAAATTAAACTTGAAAATCTCGCTACGCCAAAGGCTCCTGTACGTGACAGTATATTATATTCAATACAAAGTCTGTGTCTGTACTAGGGGGCCCTGTGTCCACCTGTTCTGGTTCTTCTCTGAGCTAGACGGCGCTGCGCACTGGCGCCTTGCTACCCGCCTAACAAGGTAATCGAAGCTGTCTCGGGTGGGCTTACTTATCGCGACACAAAGTAAAATAAAGTGTGTCGACAGCTGAGCCTGTCTGCGCGGGTATTGTTTTCAGGCAGCGAGAAAAAAGTTCGCCGAACTGTCAAGTTCGATTCCACAATCTGAACTTCGTAACGAGCCGGTACCTCTAGGACGACCTGGCCTTGGCCCCCGGCTTCCCCCCTGCCACCCCGGATCAGTCCAACTGTTTAAAGACCACAGCCTCATTGCTCTGTGGGCATGGGGCAATCAGGTAATTATGCAAACAGTGAAGTAATTTTATGAATAATGTGGTGAGAAAAGCCCACCCCAAAATGTTTGAAAGTCTCAGTCAAAAGCAAGCGAAATGTTTATAGGAGTTGTATCCTCTATTGATCTGCAGTCGCTCTGATAGTCTCACTTTATTCATCCCTGCGATTGTTCTGTCCCGCAGCTACTCATCGAGAATTGTACCATTTTTACATGTTCTCATCTGTTCGCCTCCTTAGGGGATGGAGTCAACTGAAGATGTCACTTTCATACATTAAGTTTTATATGTGATCATGTGAGCATTACAACCACTTCGAACATCCTTTCCGGGCTTGGAGAAAAGGTACATAAAAGATGCGTGCTGCAGCATCAGATATTGATTCCGAAATACCAGATGGCGGAGAGAACCATATATGTTTAATAGTTGCCAGATTATGCGTTAATAAACTGCACAGAGCTGTCTCGTGATAGATGTTTTATTACAAGAACAAACTTTTATCTATGTCAAGGAAACTGAAATAGTGTACCTCGTTGAAGACGCTCTCAGTGAAAGAATACTATCAGCCAACCCATGCACATACGCTCGACCCCTTTTTCCGGTTTGCGCACGGCACTAAGAAAACTGCTACATGCTGATTGGATGTTGCCATCGGACACAGATCTTGACGAAAAAGAAGAAAAAAACCCATTTACCCGCTTTTTCTTCCATCATGCATATGCATATCCATCTGTACTTTCTCCACCGGATCATCTAAGCCCGAGATGTTTTTGAAGCGCTCAAAGACCTTGATCCAGGCGAGCCACACGTCTCTGGAGTATTGAAGTTAAAACAGTTTGGTGGTTGAATATTGGCTGCTATCGCTGGGTTCATTAGATTTTCTCTTCTTAACGTTTTGGTGGGTGTGACCGGGGGGCTCGCTAAACCTTTTATCCAAATCATGTTTGAAATTTTACTCAAATCTCACTTCTGATGCCACGTAGTGTTAGATACATGTTCAGGCTCTAACTCTATTCCGTCATGTCCCGGATGCGTCTCCAAATAGCTGTATTATGGTTACCACCACGTTATCGCCGCCGCCACGACGACGACGACGACGACGACGATGACGATGATGATGATGATGATGATGATGATGATGATGATGATGATGATGATGATGATGATGATGATGATGCCGTTTCAATAGTTACTATACTTCATTCGTTCTGACATCTTAGTCTGACAGGTCCGTGACATTTTCTCCGACCTCTTATTCCACTACACCCGCGCCTCGGCATCGTTCATAGTCGGGTAGCTTACTGCTTGACTTCCGTAGATCCACTCAATTCCCTGACAGCTGCCTCACCTCTCACTGTCCCCCACCCTCAACCTTACCCTTCCACCCCTTACCGCCACGTTGTCCGAGGGACTAGACTAACTAGTCCATCCAGCCCTGCAGTCTACGGTCCATACCATAATGAGAACATTAGAGGTAGCGTCCCTTCTCACGGACTCACCATTAACCCAAGTCCAGCGTCGACAAGACTCGCAGGACTTCGGGCAACAAGCGGTCGCTTTGTGGCACGGCTTTCCCCCCTTTCCCCCAAGAGCCAGTCCCCGACTGTCCTCTCAGCTAAACCAAAGATATTGATGGTCGGGTCTTGGGGAACCAGGAGGCGGGTGGGAGTTGGGGGGATGGGGTCGGATGTGGGCGCGCTTAATGGGTAGCACAGACAGTGTTGACTGTCTAGGGTGAGGGCAAGCGGGAATGATGAGCCTGGACAAAGCAAGAGAATGATGCGAATGAGGCAGATTAGGGTCTCCAAACGCCGAGTCTCACTCATTCTGAAACCTGTGACCCGCCTAAATGAAGGCAAACACGTGCCATCTCTACTGATAACTTCTGCTTCTTGCACAGGGGGGATGCTGGAGTTGTTGTACGGGAAATGGAGCTTAGAATGAATCAGTGGAAGTATTTCATACTTGGGAGATCCCGTGTTCTCAGGATAAAATTTCCTTTCTAGTCTTTTAGAACATAACATAAATTTAAAGTCGAACAAATCAAAAGGCGATGCTGTTTCGTCCTTTTCTTCTTCTTCTTTAGAAATAAAAGAAAGAAAGAAAGAAAGAAACAAACAAACAAACACAGAAACAAACAAACAAAGAATTACACAAAGAAATAAACAAACAGACAAAGAATCAAACAAAGAAATAAACAAACAAACACAGAAATAAACAAAGAAACAAACAAAGAAGAATGTGAGGTGGTCTATGGAGTTCTTCAGACTGAAGAGAAAGTTGGAACTGAGATAACATTAATCAGACCACCACTGAGTTCAAACAAAAATGGGCTGATTCCTTCGCTCGCGTCCATAATCATAACAATTAATATCATTATCATCATCAAAAGGACCCACGCCCTCTCAAGGGACACTAGCTGGCAACACCGGCAACTGCCGCCAAGCCATGTTGTCAGTAAAGACAATTCTCCTGCCCACAGCCTTGCACTCGTGAAACTTCCATATTTGTTTCCTCTTCCGCCGCTGCGTGGCTGCTGATGTGGGAGGAGAGTGTGGAAGAAGAAGTGGGGAGCCGTTGGCCACGAAGAACTGAGAACTGAGTCAGATTAGGCGGTCGGGGTGGCGGCAGGAAAGGGGTTAATACGATTTCCCACTGACTGTGTGAAAAAATTGCTCTATTTACATACGTTTTCAATGCGCAATATTTACACATCGCATGGCGATGGCTTATCACATTCACTGTTGGTTAATGTCAGTGGCAAGCTCCAGGCCTTCGCTTTCTAAAAATAGTTTTAATCATCAGAAAATGAATACTTTTTTTATATTGTATTTTTTTCCAGTCAAGATTGTTCATAGACGAAAACTATTATTGTAGACTTACGTTTACAAAGAGAGTATCTTCATTGATAATTTTATTTTCTCTCGCTGATTTTATTTTCTATGTTTCTGTTACTTGGTGTCTTTCTGTGTTTTCCATCTTTGTTTTTCTGTTTGTCGTCAGTACTGTCGTTTATTCTTCCGTCCCTCGTGTTCTATCTATTTAGTCCATGTCTCTTCCTTGTTTTAAGCGGTAAGAGCATGCTCTCTATGAGTGTGAATATGCGCTATAAAAATCTTCAGTTATTATTATTATTATTTATTATTATTATTATTCACTACATTTGACATATCAGAACAGCTCTTGTCTACTAAACGGAACGAGAGAACGTTCTATGTTGAATTAATATATATATATATATATATGGAAGATATCAAATTGTGTGGTTTATCTTCACAGCAACATCCCTCTGTCTATCCTAATTCAAGTTAAATCCTAATTTACGCGAAAGACATGAACATTTGAAAGACAGTTATTACAAAAAGTATGCAAAAAAATCATTATTTTAAATTTTGATTCATGATTTAAGGTCGATCAAAAGTCCTGGAATAACAAACAGACTGTGTATAAAGATTACACGACGAGCAACTCTTTCTGTGTCGTGCTCACGTGCGCGTGTGTGACTGCGCAGCCTGAAAGGTTACCGAGGGATGAAGAAAACATATATGGCAACAACATCGTGACAAAAACGTCATTTCTGGAGCCCTGAGCGTTGTTATGTCTGTGAAGGAGGCAATGTGTAAAATGTCAGTTAAACACGAGTGCCCTGTTCTGTGCAGCCATGTGACGTGTCAAATCTTTCCCACGTTTTTACCCTTTCTGTCTTGAAGAAGATAATTGGATTTATTTTTCAACGTATCTCGTAATTGGCACATTACTTGCAGGTTTCTGTATTCACATGTTCCTTAATACTACAGTGTTGTCTCGATATGTCAATACTGTCATTTGAAAGGCTGCTTTCGTTTCTTTTTGTTTTCATTTAGTTTGTGTCGCAGAAAATTAATGCTTGACAAATGTCACTTTTTCAACGCCCACAGATCCCCAGTTTCTTACAGTGTACCCCAGAAATAAGAATTCTAAAAATATGGCTTTTATATTAAAATCTCATTAAAGGAAAGAGTCACTATATTTCATTTCCATCTGACTGGATTCTATTTATTTGTTGACTTTTTACGATTCTCTGTACTATTTTCACAAATGATTATGAAAATGTGTGCGATTGTGAATCAGATATAAACATCAAACAAAGCTCAATAATAAATCAGATTAATAAACAAGCGTTTGAAGGAAGTGTGTTTGTCGTTTCCATGAGAAAAACTAAAAGAAAGTGACTCCACAAAACATGGAGAGCCACTGGTTTATCAGAAATAACACATACATGTACTTTATGACCAAGATGTCGATGGCGATGATATTGATAACACGAGGAAGAGGACGACGACGACGACGACGACGACGACGACGACGACGACGATGATGATGATGATGATGATGATGATGATGATGATGATGATGATGATGCTATGCGCTACATTCGACAAAGATCTGCGGTGTTTCTAGTTACTTATCTATTGCTTCGTTAGACAGAACTAGAGGTGGTTACAACATTTTAAAGCCGTGGGAGGTGTTTTGTGCGTGAATGCCACTTACATTGTATGACCATGAGCATGGCCGACATGGACCGTTTTTCTTGTTTTGCGCAAATTCACCTTCACATCGGAGAATAATTCACCATGGAAGAGGTAAGTAGAGAAAGAGACGGAGAAGGACAGACAGAAAGAGAGAGAGAGTGTGTGTCTGTGTGTGTGTGTGTGTGCGCGCGCGCGAGTGTTTGTGTGTTGAGGGAGGTGAGAGATAAAGGTGGCCGGTATCAGGGGATATAATTAAATGGGTTTTTGTTTTCGTACTACGGGACGTAACTCTGAAGCGCTGCGATATAATCTCTTGTGGCACATAGAGAGTCTTGTGACAGCCATCAGATGCGTATGAGAGAGACGAAAAATATGAAAAAGAAGGAAACAAATTGAGAGGACTTGTGAAGGAAGAACTGACGACATGTACGACTGGTCTTGAGCAGCACCTGACAGGGCCATGCTGAGATCAAACAAACCCCTTGTGTGTGTGTGTGTGTGTGTGTGTGTGTGTGTGTGTGTGTGTGAGTGAGTGTAATCTGTGTAATGAATTAAAACAAAGTGACCAACTTTACCACAAATCAAAGATGTGATAATAATGATCTGAGCTTTTATATCTCGGTATTCCAGTCAAAGCCAGGCTCTCCATGCTTTATTCATAGACCAAGATGTCCTACAGAAAATCATTGGACTAGAGCAGAATCGATAAATAATCAGACATGTAGATCAAAACGTCAGAAGAATTTCCAGAAGATCAAAAATCAGAAATTGCAGTAAAAGTTGAAACATGAAATTATTGCAAAATTCAGCATGTATGTCCTAATCTTACAGGAATGACTTACAGGGATGGTCGTTATCTATCGTCACTCTACAGCAGTTCCTACTCGGCGTGCTATACCCAGGGTGTCATCTGTTGGTGCTAATCTGATCATCGCCAGCAGAAACACAGTGGGGGGGGGGGAATGCCAATGACTTATAGATCGGCAGGAAGAACAACTGCAACATTAGCAGGTAGGCTCTTTTGCCTGCTTGTGGGAAAATGGGAAACGATAGGGGAGATTAAGAGGAAAAAGACTCTTAAAACAGCTATTCCGACGGGAAGACAAAAGACTAGACAATGAGATATACAAAGAAAAAGAGAAAACAAAACGACAGACAAAAAAATAAAGCAAATAGATGAGGGGTGGGAATACGGTTAATGAAGCACTGATAGAGAGATAGAGACAATGTATAAAAAGTCAGAGAGAAAGAGAGAGATCATGATTACGAGATATCGAGAGACAAAATGAGATAAAGACAGAGAAAAAGACAGAGAGAAAGAAGCACAGAGAACCTTGCATGTCAAGTCATAAAACGACCAGCAAGAATCATTACCTCTCTAAGCTGGGAAAAACCTCTAGTTATTTTCTACCTTGAAATTGTCTTCCCGAGTGATTGATGGACACGTGTGCCGTTCTGTTTGTTGGAGTCTTTGCTAATACAATACCTTTTTTTTTAGTAAGACAGCAGTGAGTGCTATTATCTCTTTTGTTTCGGAGATCTTAGCGCATCACATCGTAGGAATGGCGACATCTGCATGTCGTGATACGCACTCCTATGGCATCCTCATCACGCATGCGTCAGGCGCTTGATCAAAGTTGCGCCGCTTTTTCCTGCTAACCCCATATTGAAAGGACATAAAACAAGAGTTAAAAAAAAACAAAGCGCCGTTAGGTCTGGCTTTGAGTGGGGTACCACGCTATAAAAACTCACATGATGATGATGATGATGATGATGATGATGATGATGATGATGATGATTGTTTTATCTTAGAAAGCCATCATGTCCCCTTTCATTTCATCCATCATGTCACCTATACGTCACAGTCTCATTTTCCTCTTCTTTCCCTTTTGTTTCCTCCTGCGCGTTTTCCTCTATGAGAATTAGATTTTCTGGTTATCACCCGAGTGTTAGGTTTGTTAACGTTCTCCTGAGCGTTAGGTTTCCAGGTCATCGCCCGAGTTTGCTGTCAGATCCGCTCCACAAACGTCCTGTGACACAACAGCGGAGAGGTTTGTGCAGTGATTTGCCATATTTGTCATTATCATGCGAACATCAAGCCACTGAGTCATCCCAACGCTCTTCATGCAGCTGATTTGGTGGTTGTCGAGTAGATTTGGTGTCTATTGAACGACTTTGTTGGTTATCGAGCGAGTTTTAAGTTTGTTGGCTGCCAAATGTGTTTCGGGTTTGTTGGTCATCGAAAGAGTTGCACGTTTGTTGGCCATCGACTATGTTTGCTGTCGTTTCGCCTCCATTTATTTCTAACGCATTATTAAACCACGACATCATTTAAGCACATATCATGCAGCTGGCCACAGATATTCCCAGTTGCCGTCACTTATCCCAAAATGCGGACATCCTGCGTCCTCCTGGGATAGACACGCGAAGGATCTGTTTTCTCTCTTTCTGTTTCTGTCGCACACACACACACACACACACACACACACACACACACACACACACACACACACACACACACACACACACACAATTATTCGCTCAATCATCCCTATCTCGAAATCCGACGTCCCAGCCTCTCGTGAAGAACCCGACTTCGTCACATTCTCTCCAGTCTCAGGCTCTGATGTATTTAAGGCATTGTTATGACTTCTGTCTTCCTCGCCTGTGATCTGGTGCGTTTTCAAGCTTTCTTCTCCTGTAGGAGAGGAAGACAGAAGTCATAACAATGCCTTAAATTTGTTCGTCATTTAGTTCAACTCTCTTCCTCCATCAATCTAGACAAAAACATCCCACGACTGACCTTCAGGTTAATATACAGCGGTACTCTTTACCTGCCATTTCTCGTGGCAAGGAACGATGTGTTTGAAAAGGAACCGACATTAAAAACAAATCTAAAAATTAAACATGACAACCGTTTGCACTTCTGCCGTTTATTTCATTCAGCGAGGACGGGCGATCGAAATTAAATTGAAATTACAACGGAATGTCAAAAGTTACCGATTTCCATGGTTACATTTAATCTGGCAGTTTTCGCCTCTAATTCTTTTTTCATGGCTGGAAATCACATCATTGCTTGAACATGAAGCACGTTTCGAGTAAATAAACCTACCTGGCGTGCTAATGAAAATCTTCTGGGAAAAAAACTGTGTTCAACCTCTCATCTGTTTTTTATGT
Source organism: Marisa cornuarietis (assembly GCA_004794655.1). Classification (NCBI taxonomy): domain Eukaryota; kingdom Metazoa; phylum Mollusca; class Gastropoda; order Architaenioglossa; family Ampullariidae; genus Marisa; species Marisa cornuarietis. The sequence continues at coordinate 5,584,773 of SMMW01000010.1, read as the reverse complement.
AGGCAGTGTGTGTGTGTGTGTGTGTGTGTGTGTGTGTGTGTGTGTGTGTGTGTGTGTGTGTGTGTGTGTGTGTGATAACCAGTCACGGACATAACAGAATATTAAGGACAAGACCCATGCAGATTGTGTAAAAGATAGGCTTGAAGTAGTAAAAAGGTAACAGAAAATACGTTTACAAAATCCTTTTAGCTGATTGTCTCTGTATCCAATGAGACAGCCAGACGCAGATGCTTCCCAAGGGAGCCATACCTGAGGATTGTGTTTCGTTAGATTTATTATCCACACCTGGCTCTCTTCTTCCTCCCTGAGCTTTGTCAGCGATGGCGACGTACCTGCTGGTGACGTAACCTCCAGGTAACGCCGCCTTTCTTTCTTTGCGGTCTTCTGTGTGCTGGAGGCGTCGATGTTTTTAGAGACGTGTGTGTCAGACACAAGTTTGTGTCAGAGAAGTGAGGACACTCGATATCAGGCAAGGCCTTGCTGGAACTTTATCTTGGTTCTGTCGTCTCTAGATAATGAAAACGGCGGTGGCAGCGGCAGGTTAGCTTAGACACGTCGATGACAAATACAAGAAGCCAAACCGATGATGATTATTACAAGACGACCGATCACAGTGGGAAGAAAACCCTGACGTCGACGAAAGTGGCCATAAAAACAAGTCGTCGATGACAATCTCAAGACGAGACATCATTCAAGGTGGCAAAATGACCAAGTCGTCGATGACAAAGGAAGGACGAGACGTTAGTCGGGATGGCAAGATGGCCGTGGTGTTGATAGTGGTGGCAAGAAAACCAAGGAGCCAATAACAGCGTCAATGACATCGATGACGGTGGCAAGATGAGACTGATCTCTATGAGTGTGAATATGCGCTATACAAATCTTCACTATTATTGTTATTATTATTATTGTTATTATTATTATTATTATTATTATTATTATTATTTCTATGGCAGTGCTGGTGCTGAAGGTGGGGACAATAACAAAGAAGAGATAAAGCGGAGAGATTAATCCGCCAAGACAACAAAAGGCTTAACTACGTGTACATTTTACCCTAATATTGAGTGATGTACATGATACGGCAGCAGACTAAAGTGGACAGGAAGTAATCATGTGTGAGACAGACAGACAGGCAGACAGACAGACAGACTGACTGACAGACACGTAAACAAACAGACAGAACGACATGCATACGGGTACAAAGCCGCAGAAGGATGGAGAGATAAGGACATAACAAGAAACTGAGAGAGAGACGCTGTCCAGACACACGGACGGACAGACAAGCAGAAAGAAAAACAGAATTAAAATTGAAGATTAGTCACCTGTTTCAAAGTTATGCGCATGGAAATTACATCCGCGAGTCGTCTGTGCAAACAGTGTCGACATCCTTTTTCGTGAAATATCCTCACAGGTGTAATGCGTAAAGATTTACATAGTTCACCCTGCTATCCATAACCATATACAAAAATTATTTCTTCGTTAATAGCGGATGATTTAGAATCGTGCTCTTCTTGGCAGCAACATGCACTTAAACACATTTACAGAGACAGACACCCATACGGGCGCACGCGCGCGCGCACACACACACACAGTCACATACCCACCTACCCACCCAACCACAGACACACACACTCCCACTCTCACTCATTCATACACTTTCTCACAAAATCTCACTTGTTTGTTCCCTCTCCCTTTAGTTCTGACTCCCAGCTTTTCCAAATACAATTACTACTACTACTACTACAATAATAATAATAATAATAATAATAATAATAATAATAATAATAATAAAAAAAGAATCCATCTGCATAAAGCGTTTCTCCCCATGTTCTATAAATAGTGTTCAGCTTTCCAAGCTGTCGCTTTACATCATTCTGCCTGTTGGCCAGTTAGAAGTCTTCCCAGGCCTAGGATGTTTGTCTAGTACATCCATACCATATTCCGAAATTACACCGGCAACATCTATGATAATTACACTTAACTGCATGGGGAGTGAGGGATGGGAGTAGAGACAGAGAGACTGTTGCTGTGTGATGACAGAACTGTCCTGGGGAAAACTGAAGTTGTTGCACATAGAAATGACTAATGGTTGCTGCACAGTGACTAGCTGATGCTGCACTGGCGAGTGACTAGATGTTGCTAGTCCTGGATAGGGAGGGGCAACCTTAATCTGAATATGTTGCTGTGTTGAAGAGGGAACAAACCGTTACTGCGACGGAGATGAACGTACAGGTTGGCTTCCTGATGAACAACTAACATTTAGCGCAGTCCAGAAGAGACTATAACTTGTCACTGCCCTACACAGCGACTGACCTGTTGCTGGAGAACCACCATCAGGACTGGAAAACACCATCAGCTGCAGCACTGGACACTGACTAGCATCTGCTGCACGAAAGAACGATCAACAGTTCCTCCCATAGAGAACGAATGGCTGTAGCTGGGTGAAGAAAAACCAAGTTAACATCGTTCAACAGAAAGAAATAGGAAGAGACTGAAAGTGTGTCTGTGTGTGTGTGTGTGTGTGTGGACCGAAGCCTGTGTCGCAGGTCCCAGCTGTATCCCCCCCCCCAACCCCTAAGAATATCAAGCAACGACGATTCAAAGCCATCTTTTTCGTCCGTCACCTGAAGTCGTCCCCACAACTTCCCTAGGCGAAAGGGCAACCGGCGTACTACTACAACAACAACTACCACAGACCCGATCGACGGGCGACGAGAAACGCGTGGGTTCTCGTCTGCCGCCGCGAGCCATGAGAGCGATCCGCTGCACGACAGCCGCACGGAGTCGGCACGAGCTTCTACTGCAATAGCCGCCGACGCCAGTGGTCCTTGCGTTTCAGTGCTGCGCCTGATAACTGTCGAGCCGGCACTGAAAGGCGAATACGAGCGAAGGGGAAATCGGTGCGTGCGTGTAGTGCAGTGTAGCGTATACCGCTTGCCCCGCTAATCCATTCTGCGCCGAGCGGGCGGAGTGGTGAAGGAGAGGCGTGTGAAGTGCGTGCGTGCGTGTTGAGGGTGCGTACGGGTGTGCGCGCGCACTGCGCCACGCGGGGTGTCTCTCTTTCTGTGTCTGACTCGGTGGCTACCGACGTTGATGGTGGTGTACCGCTGTTACTACAAGTACTACAACTACTGCTGCTGCTGCTGTTGTTCTTGAGGGAAGTTGTCAGCGCTATGGTGGTGATCCGAGCGCAAATCTCTGATCACGTGTCTTTTTTCAAACTCGCACCGTGAAAGAGGTGGGCGGGTGGCTTTAGGGGAAAGGATCGTCTACCTTGACTGTCAATTCTTACCTCCCCTCCCCACCCCCTGCAGGGTTTCCGAGCGGATATTAACCTGTGTGTACACGGGTGTGTTACCTGTGCGTGCTCATGTGTGGGTGAGTGTGGCCAGGTCGCGCCAGGACAGGTGTGTAGGTGTGCCCGGACATCGAGAGAGCAGCACTTCACGGAGCAACGATTTCGTGTGCAGAAGGTAAGAATATCCTTTTTTTATTTTACTCAACTTTGTTGCTAGTTCGGGGTGTTGATAGGTCGTACTGCTGATGAATAGCAAAGCAGCACAGACCCTGATTTGTCACGTGGTGTTTGACAGTGTTTAGAAAAACAGTTTTGAGAGCGTGTCGTGTATTACAGAACTGCTAAGACGAACGTGGACTATTTCACAGTAATTCTCTCCCGAGTTACACTGTAACAGTAATGTCAAGCCGAGTTCCACAGTGTTACAATATTGCTCAGACTATTTTACAGTAATCCTCAACCAGTTAAACAGTGTTACAGTAAAGTTAAGCCGAGTTGCACAGTGCTCTAGTAATGCTAAGACCATCGCATACTATTTTACACTCATTCTAATCTGTGACACCGTATAGCAATAATTATAAGCCAAATTACTCAGCTACAGTAATGCTAAGACCATCGCATACTATTTTACACTCATTCTAATCTGTTACACCGTATAGCAATAATTATAAGCCAAATTACTCAGCTACAGTAATGCTAAGACCATCGCATACTATTTTACACTCTTTCTAATCTGTTACACCGTATAGCAATAATTATAAGTCAAATTACTCAGCTACAGTAATGCTAAGACCATCGCATACTATTTTACACTCTTTCTAATCTGTTACACCGTATAGCAATAATTATAAGCCGAATTACTCAGCTACAGTAATGCTAATACAATTAGCGCAACATTACCGCAAAGCTCAGACGATGCTAAGCTTTATTACAGTACCTCTAAGGCGATGTTATTACACTTATAAACAGTATTACAATTACTAATGATAATTGTGTTACAATTATAATAATACTGTGTTACAACATCAGTAATGTTCAACCAATTAACATTGCGCCGGATTCACCCTACATTTTGCTACATTAATACGAAGATGGAATGTAGCATGAGGGAGGGGTGGGGTACACATCCTGGGAGATCTCGCTTCTCACTCAATTTCCTCTCGTTTTTCAATCATCATCAAGGGCTTGTCTTGATTTCTTCAGCTCAGACTGTCGCCAGTAAAATATTGAGAACAGGCTCATACGAGGGTTTTTAGTCGCTCATCCCCCAACTCCCTCCCCCTTAGCCCTCTCCCCGCATCCGCGAGAATGCTTTGGCAAAGACATTGATGATTATTTATGTACTCGTATTTGGACATAGGTTATAGTTCAAGGATGAAAGTAGCATCGCCAGGATGATGCCAGATAACAGTGAAATTCCCGTGGAGGACCTGCATGAATTTATTGCCCTTGCCAGCCTGGAAACAACATTATCAGCGGGGATACCTGTCATATGATGTTCATTATCCATCAGCACTTGATAAATTTCAATTTAAACAAAAACTTCAATCGACCACGAAGTGACGGAAATCCTCAGACGGGCTTTTGTTCCTTTTTAAAAACGTTTGTCCTCCTCTGTCAAGCTCCCAGGGAGGGTAACGCCGTGTTTAATTCATTAAAAATGCCACAGGTCTGGTTTAGCTTGTCTTTCCTGGCTAGACGTTTGCAGACACACCTTTCTTTGTTTGTTTTTTTTTTAACTTCATTTCTGCCATCATTGTCCCTCTATGCAAGTGTCACCGGAAGTGACCTCCCACGCTTACTAAAACATCAGCTCGACATAAACAAGTGCAGTTCCCACGACACCACATACAACCACTAAATCTTTTCAACGGTTCTCATTTTATTCCCTGCTCCCTCTTGCTCGCTTGCTTGAAGTTTCTGAAACTAAGGAATAAAAGATAAGATGATCTCCCTCCCCCAAAAACAGAGCTTTACAAAAGAAAAATGATTCAAATACAATTCCAGTTGACATGAAGCTGAGTAAGGTTGTGGATTAATCTAGGGTATTGTGAACCTAAGATTGTGTAAAACGAAAGGATTAAACAGTTATAATATTACATAGGATCTATGCTTTTATTCCGCATTCTTAAAGGAGAGAACAATGTACATAGAGTATAAATGCATAATGATCAAACATAATGTTCTGTGCCTGATGGTCACAAAGGTATTCCTGGATTAGAATGCTGCAAAAAAGTTCATTCTTATATGTTGGTGTTTATTTTCTGCTTTGGCTTGTTAATCTTAAACATGAATCTCCATCATGTCATAATGGCGGAATCTCATGTCATAACGATGAAGTCTCGAGTTATAATGACGAAGTCAATGACTTGACATAAAGTGTGAAGTCTCTTTCTCCCCCGCCTCGTTATTTCTCTTTTATTCGTGTCCTAGGCATGTGGTTACAGTGATGTTGGTCAAAGCTGAGCCCGTCCGTCGTCTGTCTGTTTCTCTTTGTGAGAGTCTCGTTAATGCCCTTCCCTTTCCCCAGAAAATTTAAGTACATTTTGTCCAGTCAGATGCACATGACGGCTTCAAGAGAGAACAAATAAAACGAGAATAGATAAACAAAAACTGGGATGGACAGAGCAACCGAGCGGAAGACATATTCCTCTGCTGAGAGAAAATGCTTCTGCCCAAATTAACTTCTCACCTTTAAGCCTGATTGTCTTTTAAGCAGCCATCTATTTTTGTTTTGACCTCGAACCTGTCAGGGAAATGCAAGCAAAATGAGGAATTTTCGTGATGTTTTCTGAAGAGCAGTAAAATCTTAAGTATGCTTTCTGCCGAGAGACGTTATAGATACCCTAGCGTTGAAAGGTCCGAAAAGCATTAAAGACAGTTCATGGGGTGCTTGCGGGTTATATACAGCCCGGAGCTAAGCCCACTTCTGTTCCCTTAAGCCCTTCCCACAGTCAGGCGGCGGTGCGCAGCTGCACGCGACGCACAACATGGCGCAGGGCTCAAGGCCGCGACCTGTGACGTAACGCTTGTGTTTTCGCCCACTTGGTGCAGGACTCAGCGTGACACTTATGTTAGCGGCACTTAGCGTAGGGGGCACGTTAGCCTGACACTTGCTAGGGGTCACGTTAGTGACACGTGACGTAACATTCGTGTTCAGGGTGCTTGGCGTTAGGGCTCGTGAAGAGACCCGATACGTAGCAAACCTGTTGGCAGCACTGACATGTGGATCATGCTCACGAGACGTTACTTATTAGTCGTGTTAGTGGCAAATGGTATAGAAACCATCTTGGTGACCTGTGACGTAACACGTGTTTAGCGCGGTTGACGTGGGATATCACGTGAGATGAGACATGCGTCACTCGTACCGGCGACACGTTAAGCTACACGTGTGTGCGCGACACGTGACTTAACGTCGATGTCATCTGTACTTGACGTGGTCCTGATGTTTGCTACAACACATGTTTTAAGGGACGTACCTTAGGGACGTATGCAGTAGCTCTCGCGCTAGCGTAACGTGATGTAAGATTGACGCTAGTGATACACGATGCGACAGCCGAAGCAGTGGTGCGTCTCCCTTGACATCACACAGATAATAGCAACGCAGGAAGGACGCAACCGTTGAGACTCGAGTTAGCGATCTCATTATTTGCACGGCGCACTACTTGCAGTTGCAGGAAAGAGCGTAACATGGGACGGCACTGGCGTGAGCAACACCCGAGACTGCAAGCAACAGCGCTCGTGATAGCAAAACTCTTGCAACGCCAAGCAACGGGGAGCTGGCGGTACGCAACTGGCAACATTCGGCAGGAAAACCACGGGAAACGTCACAGAACAGCACGCACTTGCATCAAGCCACGTGCAGCCAGTTACGTTCGCTTGTGAGCAGCAAGGCCACGTGGTGCGCCGTGGAGGAGGAATCACGTTTGATAATGTCGGTTAGCTTCATTCATTTCGTAAAAGAGTGAACTTTAACCTTCATTTTTTTCAAAAAAAAAAAAAAAGTAGGAGCGCTTAAAGTAGGTGCCTGATCTTCCGCACGGTGGCAGAGGTCCGACCTTTCGAAAAGTGGAAACCGGAAGTTGAACGTCCACGAATGTAGGCCAGGCGGCCTTCGCCATCGCGATCTGTGACGGAAGAAACGCTTGGCGTCAATTAAAAAAAACCCCACCGTAATAGAGTAATTATTCTGCTTCTTGACTTTGTTGCTGTTGTCGAATGTCTTGATGTTAATTCTAGCATGAACACATTCTCTCCACATGGTTGCAGCCATAGTCCTAGGTTGATGTTGATGCTAACATGTCCTCTTTCTCACATGTAGCCATGGTGTCTTTATTTTTTACTTTCCTGGTGTTTATCTATTTATTTACTTTTTTTTCTTTTTTTTTTAATTTTTTTATATTTATTTTGTTTTTGCTGCGCAATGAGCATTCTTCCGAATGGATACCTGCGCATTACAAATGGACATCATCATCATCATCATCATGGTTCTGTCTTGATGTTAATGTTACTATGAACAATTTCTCTTACGCAGTATGGACCTGTGTTGATGTTGCATGTACATGTACACTTTCTCCCGTGCGACCATGGACCGCTACCACAGTCTTTATACAAATGGATACTGGCTTTAGGAACAACTATCGCTGAGCATGTAGAGCACGGCCACGCAGCTGGGGAAGCAAACGCCGGATGTTCAGTGGTGGACAGCTGTTTGCCTTCACATTCTCTCTCTCTCTTACTAACTGGACAAATATAGACGAATGTTTGACCGAAAGACAGATGTTCATCGGTGGACATTTTTTTCTTCTGACATTCTCTGTTCTCTAACCGGACAAATATGGGCGAACATTTGGCCAAGTTCGGCAAAGGTAGTTTTACGTGACGGTGATGTAAACGTAGTGTTACCTGACGGTGATGGTGACCCATAACTTTGTCAAATGTCTTCCCAAATTAGTTTGTTTAAGAACGACCTTTTACTTGTTAAGAAGTCCCATCGGGGTCAACGATAGGCGCAAAGCCACTGGCACATCCAGCTGTCGAGTAGAAATATCTAAAAGGCCCTTACTAACCATCCAAATGTCGTCCGGCATTTAAAAAATGTTTGGGAAAGGTGTGTGTGTGAAGGCACAGGAAATAAACGGGTTTGAGGCGAAATCGTTCTGATTATTGAAACTTCGGTTAACACATTGAGCTAGAAACCAGCTTGTCTGGCCTGACCTAACCACTTTGTTTTCAGCTTCTATATATAGTCAAAAATGTAGTTTAAAGGCCATGCAAACGTTGATAGCTTGAGTTTGATCCACGTGGAGATGATCAGTGGCGCATGCGCAAGTGAAGAAGAAATGAAACCTTACTGACTTCCTTATCGCATGACCTGGGTTGGCAGTCTGTTAGAGGTGTCTGCTCATGGTGCAAATGAATGCTTGTACAGCCTGCTGCACTTTTTTCTGCCTACAGATGTCACGTCACCTCGATTCACCCGTCTTCTGGCTTTGCGTACCATGTGACACGCTCGCCAGACCCCCGGGGTGCGATGATGCAACCCTGAGACTGCCGCGTGCCGTTCATAACTACCTGCATAACCAGAATAGGTGCGTCCTCTCCCGTTGAAATTGAAGACCATTTAACCACTCACCCGAAAAATGCGCAGGAGGGTCGCAAACGCGGTAAACAGCCAGAATTGCTTTCCCTGTCGTAATTATATGGGTGCGTCGCCGCCCTGCCGCCAGTGGGGGCAGGTTGTTGCTTCACAAAAAAAAAAGAGAAAAGTTTTCAGTTTCTTTAGAAAAAAATTCGTATCCTGCTGGCAACGCAGATTCGGGCTCCACAACAAAACCAGCATGGGGTCCAGGCAAAATCAGAGAGCAGATTTAATTGACAGTTAAATTGCGAGCAGAACCTGGACACAGTCGCATCGACCGAGCCAAATCTTTCCTACAAACAGGGGTTGTCCTCGACAATACAAAAAAATACGGTTCCTGCTAGTGATTCTCGCGAATTGCGTTTCAATAAAAAAAAAAAAAAATGGCGCACAAAGTAGCTCAGCCTTTTGACGGCAGACGACCTGTAGGAGGCTGTCCGACGAGTATTAAACCGTATCGATGACTGAGCCAACTTGTTTGTTTACGTGGCAAGAGGGTTCAAGAGAGTCGCACAAAGACATATGCACAGAAAGGGACGGGAAGAAATGAATGATCGAATACTAGGTAGACGATGATGATTGATGAATCTGTGAACAGATAAGCATTGACAGTAAGAAGGGAAAAGTTTTCATAAGAAGGAAAAGTTGTTTGAAAATTTCCGTGCAGTTACTTTAACCTCTTAGGTGCAAAATGGATCTGGTCAGGGTGTCAGGAATGGCGATACGCAATTACTGTGTGGGCATGGTAGACTTCACAGCCCACTCACCCACGCGTTCAGTGCGAGGAGAACAACATTTCAGTTTTGAAGGTATTGCCGGGCTGACCCGCATTCCTAACCGGCAGGAAACCTCGATTTACACGACTGCACAGGTAAATTACCTGCCTGGCGGACCTTTACTGCTGTAGAAAGGTGCAAACTTTGACACCGTGTCACGCTTGGCATCCGATGGCAGTCGTGACAGGACATCGATGCCTCCTTATCCCTACCCCTACCCTCACCTTGCCCGGCTTCATGTCGCACCCTGTTTTAATTGTTATCCTTGTTTATCAGATTACGTAAATGGCAAAGAGCTTGGGGCTAGCAGTCATCGAGTCCCACTGGGATGAGGTTTGGGAAAATGTCGCATTCTTTGTCGGTTTCAAATATCTTTTTGGTTCTATTTATGCGCATGAGCTAACGTCTACGTTTACACTTACAGATCTACTTACAAATATACACATCTCTCTCTATTTTCCACACGAACTCACTAACATGCGATACTACTCACACTAAGAACAAACACTAACACACCTTCCCAAACACATTTTCTCTTTGCGCTGAAACCCATCTGATGTTGTTGTCTCAGTTCATCCTTTTGTTCTCTAGCACTAAACACTCCCCACTTCTTACCTGCCTTTCATTAATTAGTTCTAATTCTGTCAATCTTGTGCTGCTATTATTTGTTGTTTGCTGTTTATTATTGTCAGTGTATTGTTACTGAAGAACCCGATTATCTGGAAAATTGTGTTCGTTGTGGAAGGTGGGGGAGATGGTAGTTGTATAAACTCACGCTGTTAGTGGCAACCCTCTGTTCTAAAGACAAATAAAGTCGGGGTAGACCTAAAAAAAAAAAAAAAGTTGAACCGTTAAATGGAGAATTTATGCAATGAAAAAGCACACACACACACACACACACACACACACACACACACACACACACACACACACACACACACACACACACACACACACACACACACACACACACAAAATTATCGGACGGCGATGTCGAAGTCCCGCCCGGCAGCGCAAAGTGTAGCTGATGGTGAAGATGCGGCAGGCTCATGTTCTCCCTCTGTGTATGTGTGTGTGTTCGTGCGTGAGGAACTGAGACATGTTTGGGTGTGGTGAACAACAGGCTGAGCTAAGAAAGAAAGAACAGCATGTTGAAAGAAAGAAAAAAGAAAGGACACGAAAGAAAGACCCAACTTGCAGCCAAAGACAGGAAGAAAAAAACAAGTGTGGAATCGTTTTAACGCCGTCAGTCTCTAAGGCTCCATCGCTACAAATCACTTGGCCCTGTAAACGAACGAAACGGAAGAAGCAAAGAAGAAAGAAAAATCTGACGAACATGTATTATTAAACCTCTTCCTCCATTTATTCCAGTCCAAGAGTTGCCGTTGTATCCCTGAGGCCTTCCTCTCGCAGTGTTGTGTTGGTTGTGACAACAAGTCCACCTCCTTTCTTACATTTACTCAAAAGATGTTTGCGGGAGGTCTCGACCCCTTGCCCAAATGGTGATGTTTATTTATCTTTATTCTATTTTTCTGCTCTCTTGCCTCTTGTCTGGCCATCGTTATAGCCTTTTCAACTCGTGTGTCATCATATATTTTTGTTCGAGACTCGGGCGCAATAACACAGCCATGTTCCTTGATCCTGTAGTTGCTGACAGTATTTAGCTTTCTTTTGCTCTGCCATGCTATGGGTTTAAAGCTCAGTTGATTTTCACCTTTCTTCAATTGATCTTGATTTTTGTTATATACAGGAACGCGGCGGCATCTTTTAAATTAAATTTCTCCAAAGCCGTTTTTTTAAAATTAAATTTTACAATTTGTTTTCTCAATTTCACGTGTCAGGCGTTAATCAGAAAAGAGTCTTTAGATCGTGATAATGCTTTTGCGATCGATGTGGTCTTTAAAAGCAAACGATACCCGGCTGTACATTAAATGTCACTTGGAAATGTTACACAAATAGGAGAAGGAACGTTTTTAAACTTGCTTCGCTAGAAGTTTTAGCTGTAGAGCCTTCTGTGTGAACATGCTTGCATGCACCTCTGGTATGCTGATCAGCACTTAGCGATGACAGGTGAATGACCAGCGAGTGAGATATATGTATGATGGGATGTACTACTCAGCCTTCAACCACCGCCGCTAGAATGCATTACAGGGACAAGATGGGAATTGTGTTGAACGCGATAAAGCAACACACATGGAGAAAACGATGGTGGAAGGTAAAGTGGGAGAAAGAATGTATTGCATTAGACAACATAGTTTGACTGGTTGAAGGGAGGTGGGGAGGGGGAGAATTATCGATGCTTGTTTAGGCAACAGGTACTGCATACATAATGTGATGGAGAAGGGATAATGGCAGTGGTTTGAGGCCAAATGTGCTGCACATCTGATGGGATGTGGGGAGCCTATCACAGAGTGGTGTGCCTAACACCGTGCATTGCATGCTTGATGGAAAGTGTTGGGAAGGGCTCAGGCCTCAGGAAATGAAGTCGGCGGCCCATGCTTGGTGCTCCCCTGCAAAGGAAAAAAAAAAGACTAATGGCTGTCGACAATAGAATACTGAAAATCTCTCTTCTCTGTGTGTGCCTGCCTGCGCGCGCGTGTGTCCACTAGTGTATGCTGGTGTCCTTCTCAAGAACCCGAATCGCAGACAGTATTATTACAGATAACATAGACAAGCAGATCAGTACACAATATTAGATGATGATGGAGATGGTGAGGAGGAGGAGGATCAACATGCATAGGAAAGCAATTTGACTTCTAGGTTTATCTTTTTTTATGCTACGAACACCAGTTTCGTAAAAAATACTCACATGACACAAGATTGCAAGATAACTATCCTTTTACTAACACAAGTATTCAAATATTTAACTGACAAACCATACACTTAGAAAAAGAACATCCCAAATCTCTCTCCACACACACACACACACACACGTTTTCTGCGACTAATAAGAACCTTCGACACTAGGTATTACTGAGGTTAGATATATTGTCGAACGACAGAATCGTCTGCAAATCATTGTGATTTAATGGTTTTAGTGTAAGTGCACGGGCTTGTTAAGGAGAACAGAGAGAAGGGAGGAGGCGGGTCGGGGTGGAAAGAAGGAAGAAAAGAGAAGTGTCTACTTCAATACTACAACGACGACGAAGATGACGATGACTGACTGCTAGTGTCCGTCTAATGAAATGTGCAGTGGGCCCCTGCCAGTCCGTGCGTGTGTGTGTGTGTGTGTGTGTGTGCGAGCTCGTGCGTTGTGCGAGAGCGCGTGCGTGTGGCCCGCTAATGGCTGCAGGCCGACAAGGAGCACGCACACGTAATATTGATTAGAGTCGGCGACGTGTTTGCTGATTAGCAGATACGCCCCTGTAAGCGGCGTCCTTTAGCCCCTACTTCTCCTCCTTCTAATAACCGGCGCCACCTTACCGAGCGTGACCCTAACCTGTTTGAGAATGATGAATTACCTAAGGGTGGGGAGTGAGAGAGAGAGAGTGCGCGTGTGAGAGACAAAGAGAAAGAGATAAGAAGAATGATGATGAAAAAATAAGCTACCTGTGTGTGAGAAAGAAGAAGATAAAAACGACGACGACGACGACGACGACGACGACGATGATGATGATGATGATGATGATGATGATGATGATGATGATGATGATGCCTGTGCTTGCGTGTATAAGAGAAACAGATGATGATAATGATGAGATACCTGTGTGTGTGTATGTGTGAGAGAGAGAAAGCGTTACAAATGACGAGGACGACGACGACGACGACGATGATGATGATAACTTTATAAGCATTCCCTCCATAACTTAATTGCAGCTGGACTGGTCCAGAAGGTTGATTGTAGGGCGAAAGAGAAGGAAAGAGAGGAACAGCATTAAAGACAGATATAAATATTCCTGTGAAGTTGTTCAGCCTCCTGCGTCATGGTTTGTGTTTATCGCACGTATTTTTTTTTTTTTTTGCCAAGGTCCTGTTCTTTTTTAAAATCTCCTACAAAACTCATTCAAAGTCATGTTCCGTTTACGAGCGAGAAGGCAGATAGAGTGTCCGGTTATAAAGAGCTCCACTAAAATGATGAAGATTTGCTTCATTCGATGCCACATTTCACGGGGGCCTGGTCTGGTGTTTGTGGTGTGCGGCAACACACTTCCGCCACTGTCAACTTTTCCACCGACTTTGTTCGTGTTTACAACTGGGAGAGGGTTCGTGAAAGAAAAGCTTCCTCGGCTCCGGCCAATTCCGAATATGATCGATCCCCAGTCGATTGGCTGGCGAGGTGAAAGGTCAAACAGCACTTCATGCTGGCAAAAATGATGATCTGGGAGCTTAGTGCGGAACAAACAAGCACAGGACGAGGAGAGGACTCGTAAATCTTCGCGCCATTGGCCTTTTCTCGTCGGCTGTCACGTGCGTCTACGAAAAGCATGCGAGAAGGGACGGGACGAGACGAGAAGGTTAAAAATAGGCAAGCGTCTACTGCACGAGCAGCCATTCTTCGTGGAAAGACATTACTGGGGGCCAGTTAGTCATGTCATCGGCGTCTTCTTCTGAGTACCTGAGCTACTGGCGAATCGGGCAGACATGACAGCGAAATTGCTTTTCTCGTTGCTATGGAAACGGAGAGGCACAAAGCTTGTGCATAAGTCAGCGTGTTTTGGGGGCCAGTACGTGCACGGGTGTGTTCTAGCCTCAGGAATCAATCACTGACGAACAATTTTAAAGAAGCGAAGTCATCTATCTATAGCTTTTATTTACTGATTCATTCTGTTTGTCTATCTGTCGGGAGAAGTCAAGGTGGTACGGTAGCCACGTATTCTATCCACTTGCCTGCCTATCTGTCTGCCTGCCTGCCTGCCTGCCTGCTGACCTATCTGTCTGCCTGTTAGGATGCAGGAAGAAGTTTAAGGTTAGGCATTAAGCTTCACTCAAATCAGCTACCCAAAATTGTTGTCAGCTTAAAAGTTTGAAGTGTTTTCATGGATTTTCATTTTCTTTTTGCTCTAAGGGGTTTCCTGTTCCGTAACCTATTCCAAACGCACACAGCAATAGAAAAAGAACAGCTGTGTATGACATTTGTTACAGACGGACAGTCTTTCTAGGCGAACTACAAACTGCATATTCTCTAATTTTCGTTTTATTCTCTTTTTGTTTTAAATTTTCCATTTTTTAATCCATTAGGTTTATCCTAATGCTAAGTGCGACTTGAATGCCTCGAGTGACGGCCAATCAATAATTCACAGCTTTTTATCCCGAGATTTCTGTCTTTATAAAATAAAAATTGGAGAATAAAAGAACACAAACACCGACGTGGATGGTGAGCCCAGCCTCCGCACTTCCGACTCTGGGTCACCAGCTTAGTCAGCGCCAGACAAATGGAATCAACACTTGCAAAGGGTCCTCCGACGGGTCGGCGCCGCCATTAGTCAAGAGCAAGTGGTTTTTTTTTCGACGGAGATAATTAATACAGATTAAGCCAGGGGATCTAAAGACAAATAACGAAGAAAAAAAACATATCTTGCACTGATTGTGAAGGTAGGTGTGTGTGTGTGTGTGTGTGTGTGTGAGAGAGAGAAAGAGATTGAATTTATTTGTTAGTGTGAATGTGTAAGTGTGTACGTGCGCAAGTGTTTGTTTGTCCATGTCTGTGCGTGCGAAAGTGCGTGAGGGATTGAGTGTGTGAGTTTATTTGTGCGGGAGTGTATGTGTTATGTGTGCGTATACATGTACGTTTCTCTGTGTGTCCATGTGCGCGTGCGATCTCGTGTGTGGCGAAAATAATCTCCCCTTAAAACATTCCTCAAAAATTACCTCCCATGCTGTTAATATTTCATTTATAAATGGTTTCGATATCTAGGCTAAGTGATGAGTAAAGTCACTACTGGCTGATCTTAGAATCACATTATTTTAAATATTGATCAGTTACCCATCCATCAAAAGAGGAAAAAAGGAAAGACGTGAAAATCAAACTCCTCCAATGGTCGTAGTCAGCTTGATTAACTACCATGCTGTAAGTAAGATGGACCAAAGACACTTCTTCATGCTCCTGTTTGACCTAGTGCTTTAACTCGCAAAAAGACGACAAAACTGTTTTTCTTGCCCTCACGGGGTGCAAACATCTTGCTAAAGATAAGGGTCTTCACCAATAAATACGGTATTTTTTTCAATACATCGCACGGCTAATGCTGCGTACACTTAGGACCGCAGACTCAATCCTTCGCACCGAGAACACCGCACACACACTTAGCATTCCACACTCAATACTACCTTCACATGACAGCTTTCATTATCGTTTTCACATGACATCGTAAAGTTTGTCCTGCTTTGTCGTAACAAGGCCATTTCCAATGTCTCTAGCCGCACCCTTTACGCATAAAATTTTTTATTCGGTCTAAAAATAGCATCAGCTCACCCGCTTAGAAACGAAATGTAGACATGTATCATTATAATTTATGTGTATATATCATTTATAGGTTTACTTGTGTCGCAATTTGTCTGTCAATATGATGTTTATCACCGACTATCTGCCAGCGTGTACGTGAACTGCATGACAAATGTTGCCTTATCACTGTGTCCATCAGTATACTGCTAGTGATTCATCAGCAGCATCCCAAACTAGCTTCGCTCATACTGCAGCAAATTCCATTTGCGTTGCGACTCTTGCAGCGCACAGTTACGCCGGAACCACCCAGGGTGGGGCAGGTGGTGCTTGCCCCTCGGCACCCGGACCCCAGGCGTGGAACTACCCCCCTCCCCCCCCCCATCTAAACCGTCAGAGGTCGCGTACGGCAAACGGGGCGCCGACCTTCAAACGGCAGCGTAGCGTACCCCAGGGGACACCCGCCCACCCTGTGCTTGCTGGCACGGTGCTGGCAGGTGGGACCATTAAGGCTGGAGACGTTTCAAGATGCGGAGTTCGTGTTTATTGCTTTATACTGCACCTTCAGCTTTTCTTCCTAGCCAGCTCTGCGTGAGAATTTTTTTTTTTTTTTGGAGGGGAGGAGGAAGGAGAATAATGTGGATGGGAAATCTCAGGGCAGAATTTTAAAGACCAAACATTTATGTTCCAGTGTGTTTAAAACGTAACGTGGCTTCTTTAGCCTCTTTCTCGGGGTTAAAACAGTCACGTGAGACCCGTGCACGGTTTGTAAATGGTCCACAGCATCCTTTCAAAAAGTAAATGACTTTCTAGCATTCTCCCTAACTCTGGCTGTTAGTTGTGGTAGTAGTAGCCATAAGGGAAACGAATGGAGGGGGAGGGGAAAAAGTGAGATGACACAGTGACACCCAACTGAGAAACAGTTTTATGTGACGATATTACGGCCATATAACAATGTCACGTTCACATTCGATGGTGTGCGTCAGGTTAAGAGGACCCCTGGGGTGACATTGTTATATGACCCCTGGGGTCCTCTTAACCTGACGCAAACCGTCGAATACTGGTTTCAAGAGACGAAGACCTCGCTAAGCAAACGGGGAGGCATTCACCGAGTTTAACCAGACATGTGACAAATAGGATCGTCGAAACAAAGAAATTTGACTCCACAAAGAATGGGGAATGTGGGGCCTCCTAGAGGGCGGGCGGAGAAAGCCGCGAGATGCAGCTGTGAGAGTGACAGCTGCGTGAACGGTCTGGGCTGCCGCTCGCAGTGTTGACGCAAGACAGGCATCAAGTCCGACTGGCAAGGCATTTGCTGACTGCAGAAGGCAGTTTCAGAAGATTGCAACACAAGTGCAGCTGTTTAGCGGCTGCCATAGAAAAAAAGTGCAGCTGGATAATGCTTACAAGAGACGGAAAGACTGCAGCTGCAAAACGCAGCTGGGTTAGCGGTTGCAGAAGTACAAAGTGCTGCTAGCGGCTCGTAGGGGATGAAGTGTTCTGATGTGGTAACCAACACTGAGTCTGTGCTCAGGTGAGTTTTTTCAATTAGGCTGACGGTGAGCTAACCAGGTGTAGACCGCTTGACTTCGATTATTTTGCGGACGAAATCTCTGCTTGAGGAGCAGTTGAAATATGCAGCGCTTGAAACTCACGATATCGCTTGAAACCTAAAATCTTTCTGTAATTTATATACTCCGCTAACTTTTGTATTTAGTTATTTCAACATTTTTCTTCTGTTGGAGCGCAGCTGCTACTAGAAACATTCTTTCAACAATGAATCGACTCATTTCATTTATGAAAAATATCTTTGATGCTGAATAGCAGCTGGAACTAGAAATATTCTTTTGACATTGAATAGGCTTATTTTACTTCATTTAAATATTTTAATACTGAATCACAGCTGCTAATATTATACTGAATCTTGGAATTTTGTAACTGCTGTCTCCTTCCCTTTCTGCATCGCATTGTAAAATAGTTATTCGACGCTTGGAACAAATATCACTGCAAAGTCTAATTCCGAAAACTAAATTGACCCACTAAACAAAGAATTTTTAGATAGGCCGATATAGGTGATTGGGAAGAAAGGAGATCGGTGATGATGCTTGCAGCTGGAGAGAGGAGAAAGATGATGGGAGAGAAGGTCTGGAAAATGACGAGACTTTTATGAGGAAGCAAAGTGAGGATGTTAAAGAAGAGGAGTGTAAGCTGCTCCACGACTAGAGCAGTTACGATCTTCTAGATGGAAAGAGCAATGCTCGCATTAAAGGGGTTAATGTCGTTTCCCTGCCAGCTGTGTGAGAGGATGTTTCCCTGTCTGTTTCTTTCTTATCTGCGTTGTTGTATGATTTTGTCTTTCCCTTCATCACCCTCCCCTGTTTGTTCGATATCAGCTTAAAGGGCAGCCCGAGTGCAAACTATTTAAATGAGTCAGTTTAGTTTATTCTAAGAAACTTATTCCCGAAGTCGGAGCATACCTGTTTTTGAGATGCAGATGATTGAACATTGCAGATTTTGCCTGGGGTTTGGAAAAATGTCAAGACCTGATTTACTTTAATGTCACGGATGTCAGTTCGCTGATTGGCCAACACTACAAAGTCTCTTCTCTTGCGGTTAATTTCACAATTCGTTTAAGCGCGTCTTCGTGGACACACACACACACACTCTCTCTCTCAACCTCGCTCTCTTTCTCTTTCTCGTTCTTCAAACAACAAGCTAACAAATATGAAAACAAACCAAAAACTTTAAAAAAATTGGTAAAAACTCTTTTAAGACTCAGGTACGCTGATAGACTAAATACCATCTTTTACTTTTAATTACACAAATGGTTTGTCAGAAAGACGTTCTCTTTGTTCTTTATTTATTAATGTTGAAAGATTTTTGCAAAAAGATGAACGAAGCTGCCTTCACGCAGTCCAGCCTCAGTTTCTGGCAAAAACATCTAAAGAGTGACAAGAGCTGTAAACGATTATGGCGCAAGAGCAGAAACAGATATTGTTATAAACAAGAGTGTATTATCCCACCCTTAGCTGCTGTTGGGTTTAATAGTTAATAGGATTTTGCGTGACCTAGTATTTCTCTTGGTTGACGCCCACATGATGGATTGAGTCAACTGAGGTTTGATGTCATCCAGGGCATTATTCACCCGTTGGACGGTTGGTTGGACGTAGCTTCTTCCAAATGGACATTTTGTGTTACGAGCAGGAGGATAATGGGAAAATGTGAGGTTCAAGAGAAATCGGAGTATCCAAAGATATTCTCGGGTGGATAGTCAGCTGATCAGATGTCACACAGAAAAAGAAGTACGTGTGCTCCAACACGAAGTCTGAACCCAGGATGTCAGTAATTTCCTTCTTAGTGATTGCGCTACTTTTTTTTTCATTTTTTCTTCTTTTAGAATCGCCTATCAGTTCATCGTGTCTTTATGCAGCAGACTGTTAGTTACAGCCAGCTTATCAGAGGGAAGGGCGGAGATGAATGTATTTTAAAGTCCATCTTCGATGCTCAGATTTTACCTGCGTCTCTGCGTTCCTTTCTTTCACGTCTATTGCGTGTGCTTGCAATGTGTGTTCATGTTTTTCTGCGTGCAGTGCACAGACGTGTGTCTCTGGGTGAAATTAGCATACAGATTTCTGTCTGTGAAAAAAATAATGAGAAGAGGCTTAAACGAAACGGAAAAAATGGGACCTTACAGCCCTGGACTTACGATTGTGTGTCAGTAAACAATGCTCTATATATATCTATGTATAGATACACATTCTATATTTGTATACTCTCTTTTCCGTGTGTATGTGTGTGAGAGAGAGAGAGAGAAAGAGAGAGAGACAGACAGAGAGACAGAGAGAGAAGGTTGAAGAAAGAAGAGAGAATAAATAAAGAAGCAAAATCGCGACAAAAAAGGTAGGGAAAGAACGTAAGACATCGTCAATAAATAATGTTCATTTCTCATTCTCCTTCCCCTTGAAGATAATTCTTCTCACCTTCCCACCCTCTCCGTCCTAGCGACCTAGGAAATAAAGATAATCCCGTATAATATAAGTGTGCTCAGTGCGTACACAAGCACTCACGCGACTGATGAGGCGGCCACAGCTGTCACCATTCCAACAACACCGTCAGTCGCACGCATATTGGGGGGATTTCTGGCTGGAAACACAACAGACGGGGGAAGGAAAACGGGAGGGAAGCATTATTTAAAAAAAAAATTACCCCAGCCAGCCGTTGGTGTAATATTGTTCTCGCCAACACTACCGCTGCAGCAGTTGACGAGCAATCGTCGGCAGTCTCATCGGTATGATAAAGACTCTGCACCCTGCACCAGCCTCGAGTACTAAGTGCACAAGGGACAGACAGCATATGGTACGATATGTTCACCCACGAGGACTAACATTACCTCTATCCCCACCCCGGATGAACAGGTCATCATGCACAGCACCGGTGGTCCTTCCTCTGCGAGGTCCAGTTCCACCACCCCATTAATGAGTAAAGAGTGCAAGATACTGCTAATAAATTCATCCCTCTCCTTTCGTTCTCGAGATACACGCCTACTATTATCATCATGGCGCGAAAGAGATAAAACTTGTTATTTCATGTTTGCCCACAGATGCGCTTAGCACCGAATCCCCGCTCTCCCATTGGCTGCAGCCATGACAACGAAAGCGTTTCCACGTACAGCCCTATTTTTGTGTGTGAAGATATTTGTAGGAGCGTATCTGGAGAGCGGGTATTTGCTCAGACTTGGGGAAAGTAATATTTTTCACTGAGCCTTACCAAAATTGTACTCCACTTGACCCCAGGCGAACGGGACTAAAGAATGGCCGTCGTGCTCGTTCATGGTAAGTTCTTGACGGCGGCTGTTTACGAATTTTACACCATGGGTCTTTAGTACTTGCGTCTGTCACTGCTTGCAGCCGCTGATGCTGACCTCAATAAGTACACTTCTTGACTCTAAGAATGAGCTTCTACGAGATCCAACAGATTTACTTCCAACTCTTGGTCTTTGCGATCAAAACTATCTGTAGGAAAATTTATCTGCCTGTTTCACAGTCTTGCAAGGAAAAATAAGATTAGCATAGTCCTTTGTCGCTGACTTCTTTACGATTTGAGCACAAAATGTATTGCCCAAAGACACTGAAAATGCGAGAAATGTCTTATGTTACTGCTGTTCATAAGTACACTTATTTTTGTGAAGAAGGTGTTGAGCACCAGAGAAATGGATAATTGCGCAAAAAGAGACAAAGGTTGGATTTTCTTTTCTTTCTTTTATTGTGCTAAAACGTTTGTTCTTCAGTCTAACCTGTATTTTAATGTTTATTAAAGCACTTAGCACAGTGGCTCTGAGTATGAACTATGGTCCACATGTGAACTTTCGCTCTTTGCCTATTGAAACAACAGCGGCTGGTGATACACAGTAAATGTCAAAGATGTATTGTTTGGAATAGCGGCCAGTAATTTACCGGTCTTCTCTCTGTTGTTTTGTATGTGTATCTTCATCTATATCTCACTCTCTCACATGTTTGTGATCGTGAGGTGTTTGTGAGGAAGTATTAATACTCGCAATACTAGCACTAACACACTAACAAACATACACACGTGTGCGCGCTTTTCCAGACACACACTCACTCACAACCTTTCATTTGAAGAGTTTTATTCTGACTATGGCCTCGGCCAAACGCATTCAGTTCTTCCGTTAAATTCGTTTTCCAACAAACATCGCTAGACTCATCAATCAACCTAACCACTTCTTCACAACTCACCATGACACACCTCTCCAGACCGCAGTACAGACCCATGAAGACAAGAGCGAACCACTTGAAAGCAATTTCCTCATTTTGCAACGCTTCTCATTTTGGTTTGCGGGCGTTATTAAATCAGGCAAATGTATGGAGATGCAAAACACATACAGATATAGATCCATGTAGATGGGTATCATATGATGTAGCCAGCCAATGTAAACTTTATGTGGTTTATTTTTAACAAACTTTTTTTCGGGGGGCTTGATTGATGAACGCCAGCGGAGAATGTGAGCCGACAACAACAACAACTTTCATGAAGCTTACCAAAGAGCTTAGGTTTCCCTCGGGAATGCCAGTGCACATCACTGTTGGTCCGCCTCCCTTTTAACGTAGCACTAGTGCAACGAGAGAGGTTTGAGTTATTTTTAGAACCAGAGCTCGGACGTTTACAGTTCTCGGCTGTACATCGGCATTCCACAAGTTAAGTGGCAGCGCACATTTTCATAAAAGGTCAGGATGATGATGATGATGATGAACATCACAAGAAAATGATGATATGCAATCATCATCATCATCATCATCATCATCATCATCATCATCATCATCATCATCATCATCATCATCATCATCATCATCATCGCGCAGACAATTTCATTGGTGCTGACATTGCTGTGGTTTTGTCTACACCACCATCCTCTCACAGCCTAGGGTATGGGAGCTCCTACATTACCTTGATCTAAAGACTAGAAGGACAAGATACCTGTCCGGGTCAACAACACACAACTCTTGATAAACTTAAAACACCCCCCCAAAAAAACAGTTGGACGGAAATGCCACGAAGACTTGACGGGATACGATGTTAGACGAAAGCTCAGAAAGGGTTGGTGATGGGGGGGGGGGCAGAGATCCGGTGTTTTACTCCGATCCAGCAACTTAGGGTGTATCACAGCAAAGCGGCCGACCCTGTAAACAGGTGCCAGAAATGCAGAGAAAGACCAGGATACCCAGATCTGAACCCAGGTCAGGCAATTCACACTGCACTGGTGCCAAGAAATTACCGCTGCGCCACCAAATCGCATATGAAAGCTTGTGAACAAAAAAAACGTCTCGGTTGTTATAATAAGCTGTTGAATATTTAACACAATGTTATCATAGGCTGTTTAATGTGGAACACAGCTGTTATCATAGCTGTTTAATATTCAACACAATGTTATGCTGAGTGATCCGAGAGAAGTTACAAGCCCACCATAAGACAGGGAGCTAGATCCTCCCTCCTTCCTATCCAAAAAGACACCCCCCCCCCAGAAAAAAAATACCAAGCATAATGCAAGCTTGCCGTCAACGTTCTGAACCGTTAGCGGAGATCAGGAGCCAAAGACAAAAGAACAATTAAAAACGTTGTGACGAGGGCGCGTGCTAGACAGCTCGACCACCACGGCTGGGCGGACGCGTCAGGGGGAAATGATGGCGGCAGACAGGTGCAGAGAGATGAGAGAAAGGTGCATACAGATAGATTCGAGTCCCCCTCCCCAGTCCCGCACATTACACGCGCAGCGAACTGCAGTCAGCGCGCACCTCAAAACAAAACAGGGTGGCGGGTGGATTGGGGAGGAAAAGGCTACATTGTGCGTTACACCACCCGCTCTTCGCTGCAGCGGCAGGTGTCTTGGTGGAACTTTATTTTTTTAAACCATGTACGCTCTGTCGAGTTGTTGGGTTTTTCTTCAAAGCCGGAAAAGCAAAATAAAGATATTCGCATAAACAAAAACAGGTTTTGTTGAATTTACGGTCTGCTGTGTACACTTTGGTTGGTCGAGACTAGCGAGATACAGTCCCCTCACCCCGCGATGATGATTGGATAAAGCTGTTACTATTTCTCCACATCCTAGTGAATATCCCAGCTCCCCTCTCCCTCTTTTCAAGTTCTCGAGATGCACGCCTATCAATATCACCATTCAAAGAAAGAAGTTCAAATCGCGAAACCACTTTTGTACACAGATATGCTAATAAACATCTAAAGATACGCTAATTAATATATCATATTCGCTAATAACATATACATACACGCTAATCTATGAGATACGCTAATCAACATAAATACATAAACTCTATTATATCGGATACGTTAATTACTATATCAGATACGCTAATGAACATATTCAAAAAGAAAATTAGCATATAAACATAAGCCAACTAACATCAGATACGCTAATTAACATATCGTCCCAGCAAGACGTCACAAGGCAGCGTCAGTCACCCAGGTTATATATTCTCACTCTCTCTCCATTAACTGCGACCATTCATGGGGTGGGTTGGGGGGGATGATGAGACGATAACGGTATCTTTTACAGAGCTTTACCAGATCATCAGAAAAATAAAAACTTGTTGCACCCCGGAAGTCTTTTAAGGACTGCAAGATGATGAAGTGGTCCTCCTGACAGTTCCGATGGTGTAGTCTCTGTGAAAAGTTGTGGATATCCACAGAGGAAACAGGAACAGCACGTTTGTCACATGTTAATAACGTTATCAGTTTTTTTTTTCTCTCTCTCTCTCTCTCTTCTCTGCTTCTCCTCCAGAAAGGAACTCGGTCATCGAAGTCGTGTTTTCGTGACACGGAGTCAAGAAAAAGATTTTCTTCACATTATTTTATTTAATCAAAGTCTATTTCAATTTGTTCGCATCGTTTACTTCCTGTAGTGCAGGCTGTTGTTGGGTAAAGAGATTACTTACAGCCAACTGTACACGGCACACAAAAAAACAACCGCCAACAGCTAATTACATCCACGGCTCAGTGTAGTTGCATTAGTTTTATTTTTTGTCAGACCTCTTCTGGCAAATAGCGTCAGACACGTTCAGAAAACTTTTTCATTAGCAGATACTGGATCACTTTCAACACAATCTTCACGTGCTGCTTATCACAAGAATCAGGTCTGAAAAAGTAAACTTCTTATGTTTTTCTGTAATTATCTACAAGTGCAATTAAGACGCAAAAGTAAATTACGAACACAGCATAATTATAACGATGTTTATTAATGAAAACCTATTAATGAACAATTCCATGTTACTACTTTTTCTCTCTCTCTCGTCAACCTCCCCCGACACGTCTTTCTCTATACTTCATCCCCTCTTTTCTTAAAAACAAATTTGAACGGTTGTAGTATAACTTTAGTATAACTGTAATCACATTTTCATCAGGTCCTTTTTAATTATCGTTCTTCACGCTAGTGACTTTGTTGTGTTTGTACTGAAGTCTGCGATGCACGGACTCACCGTGTTTTTACCTGTCCGTTTATTGTCCAAGGACAAGGCAAGACCGAGATAGAACACCTGATGATCAGCTGATGATTGCTTTTATCAAAGCTGCTGAAGCCTAGTGGATAAAACGAGTGGTTTTGAGTGTATGTGTGTGTTTCAACATGTTAGCGGGAGGGCTTTAAGATCATAATGGGGTTTGGGTTAGGGTTTGGATTATTGTCAAGATTGTGGTGCTGGCTTTTCTTTTGGACAAAATGACTGAGCAGAAACAAATCCAGGTGAATGTTGGCAACCGCGTTTGGCTGTTGGCGCCCGCGTATAACAAGTCAGTGGCGCAGGTGAGTGCAAAAAAACAAAAGGTCGGTTGCCACTATGTGTACACCTGTCTTAGGTGAGCACTCCTCTAAGCTTTTGATTTTTGTTGCACCTAAAATGTTTCGTTCCATTTGTAACCTTGTAACTGATGTATTTAAAAAAAAATGTAGCTCACGAAGATTTTGCCCCTCAGTCACGTCTCGGCAAGGGAATTCAAACAAGTAGCTAACGGCGGCTGTTATTAAAATCTTCAGCCCGGAGATGATGAGTGGCGGTGGTCGGAATTAGCAAAGCACTCGCTGTTACTAGTCATAACCGCTCCTTGCCACTTTCGCGAGCAAATGAAAAACTCCTGTCTCAAACATGGGAGCTATTTTTGAAACTCGCTTTCAGAATCCAGCACCACCCACGATACGTGTTACGGGTGAGTCGTGATATTATCGATGACGACACCAGCACACGGAGGGTGAAGACTTTGTCCCTAAGGTGCGATGATTAGCGAAGCAGCGAGCTGATTATCACTGCGGGAACTATTCTTTTACTGCTTTCCTAAACCTTTAGCAGACTCGCGAATGAAAGTTCAAAACTTTTTGTAAATGACAAAATCTGTTCAGTATTATTATTTTTTTCTTCCTTGCTTCACTCCTCGCTAACTCCCATCCTCCCGGTAAGACATAATTTCTTCCTTAAATTTTTCTGGTCTTGTCTGACCTACTATGCTCAATAATACAATCGTATGGAAAACAAAAAAGAAATATAAAGAAATATCCTAGTATGCTAAGCCGTAAAATTATTTAATTACAATAATGCCAAAGTAATATGAAAGTAACGAGTACCAACTCAGACCTCTGTCGCATATTTTATGTTTGTTTTTCTTAAGTGTTGGATGTCGAGTAAGATCATACGAAGATAAGAAACATTAGACCTAGATCTCTCATCGGCAATGCAGTTTTCGTGACTACATGGATGATACATTTTGAGGTGTGTGTTTCTGAACTTGACATTCCTTCTTCCTCAAGTATCATTCAATAAAGGGATATACCCGTAATAAAATGTAAAATAAGTAATATATACGTCGGGTAGCCCGTGGCTGCGCAAAAACAACACACAGGCACACACACACACACACACACACACACACACACACACACACACACACACAACGTGAATACACGGACACAAGCGCACATACTTTCTGCAGACAAGCATGTGCACGCATTATTTACACAAACATTGGCGTGTGTGCACAGAGGATCGCAAGCTACAGGTCGACATGGCCTACAGGGCTATGCTGTCTTGCCCCGGGGATGACAGATCGAGTGTGTAAATGTTTGCACACGACTCGGCAATGATGTTCCTCGATAGTAACAAAACACACTGCCGCCAGCTCGGATGGTTGGAGGGGGGTAAGCAACCAAGAGGCGGAACCGACTCCCAGCAACGCAAGACACGAACGAGCGTCTTGGCGAGCAGCTGGGTGCCTAGACGTCGCCGACAAAATCTAAGATATGGATCGGGTGCGCGTAAAAAACATACCCCTTGAAATATCTAGCACCCGAGACTTTGACGAGGTGTGTAATATAGTATGTAAACTTCGCTACATTTCGTCGTCTCTCTCTTTCTCGCCGTGATATGGCATCAGTTGCTGGCACGGCGTTAAACCCCACGCTCTTTCTGTTTTTTCCTCTGTGTGTGAGTGTGAGAAAGAGAGAGAGAGAGCGTTTCAGAGCTCCTGTATGAGATAAGGTGTGTGTGTGTGTGTGTGTCTGAGCGGGTGGGTACGGGCGCGCATGTATGTGCGTGTGTTTGTGTGTGTGAGAGAGAGAGCGTGCGTGTGCATAAGATATGGTGTGTGACATTTGTGTGTGGGGGGGTGGGTGGGGTGGGGGTGCATGCTTGTTGCTCTTGTAATATTTTTTTCTGACTGAATTTTTTGCGTGTTTTTATTTCACTTAAAAAAATACCGGCAGACACCCGAACTATTTATACAATATTTTATGCTAATGGCTGCTCCATGAACGACCGGCGTTCGGGCAGCCACGGGACAATATTGGCGACATCATTCAAAAAAAAAAAAAAACTTGTTTTCACAGAAGAGAAAGATCAAGGACACATTGACAGCCGTCTCTTTAGACTACAACCAGCAATTTTATGCAAGAGTTAGTTGTCACGTGGACAAACATATATATATATATATATCATTTATAGCCCACCAAGAAACTAGATTATCTTTGACGTCAGTCTACTTTATATAAAACGACAAAGCAAACTGTTCGACAGACAAACGGACAAACAAATGTATTCTTTACTCTAGAAACTCTTTCTCTGTCCCTCTCTCTCTCTCTTCCTCCTCCTTCTTCGCTTCACGTCAGTTCTTTAACGCGTTGACGGTTTGCGAGGATCGCGGATGGCTAGCTGTGCCAGATCAAAGCGATATGATCAAAGCCCAGGTGAGACAACTGCCAAAGGTGCGCGTGATGTGTTATCACTGTTGAACAACGACCAGCGGTGAGCTGGCTTTGATGAAAAGTTTTATAAGTCGGGATTAGACAAGACAGGAGACGCCAGAGGGATCTTTACGGCGACTTGATTCGTGCTAATAACAAGCTTTCTCGGCCATAAAACTCCCACGGGTACTTTTTTTTTTTTTTTTTTTGCTTTTTTAAGGAGACAAAGTAAATGAACTTATCTAGCTTTTTTTTAAGTAGCCGTATAGGGAGTAGAAGATAATGTTTGCCGCCTGTGTCTTGAACCACGAGCTGTAGAGGCCTATTCAAACGTTATCTCACAGTCGCTCGGTGTGTAGGGTACTTTACCACCCGCTGAGCCGAACACCGTTGGTGCCAAGACTGACACTACTACCCACGTGGCGTACTTGACAAGGTCTAAACATCTTCTCCTCAGCCAATTACACACAAAAGCTTAAAGCTGTTGCGGTCGATTTAACCTTATCCCTGTCACCTGTACCGTAACACACACACACACACACACACACACACAGGCACACGGGGCGCAATTCGTACCTGTGCACAGCATCTCCTATCTTACCTGAACATCATTTTTTATGACAAGCATCTTTCCTTTAAAAATGCAGGTAATGTCAAGCGCATGCGCAGTCAGATGACGTCAGAAGAAAAGGTGTCAGCGTCGAAAGGTATGCAGCGATAAGAGTTATCTCCCTCTCATGGATTATCGGCTCCTGGCTGCGGTTGTCACCCGTGGAGATTATCAAAGCGCGACGTGCCCCTCAGCTTCGCTGCAAACACGATGCGAGGTCGGCACAAATGGAAGTTAATGTTCTCAACTGCCTAAACTGACCGCCACTAATTGGCAGCTGAGCGGGTCTGGCGCTACCTGATAACGAGAAACGAGTTGTGTGCCAACCAAACGAAGGTTGTTTCATGGCGTTTATTATTATTATTTTTTTTTTTTTACTTCAAAGCGTGAACAGGTTTCTGGTTGTCGTTTTAAAAGGCTGTTTTACACAGCGACACCTGCCGACAGAGACGCTTTTTGGGTTTCCACTCTGTCTTGTGAAGTGGTCGGTGCCATTGAAGCACTTTGTTGCTATTGACGGCGCAGCAAATGCGTTTATTCTCAATTTTCTTTTATATGATATTTTTACATGATCTAGAAAAACAACGCTTGTTTCTACAACAAGAAAAGGGGAGGATAAAGATGGAATTATTAGTTGGTGCATAAATACTTTTCTTATATTATTCTTATAGTACAAGTTTTACAGTTTTGTAAAGTCCCGAGTAACACAAACCATCCGCCAACTTCTCATCCCCTTTTTTGTCTTTTTATGTGTGTGCGTGCGTTCTCGCGTGCATCGTTCGCTAGATCTGTGTATGTCGGGAGGGGGCAAAGAAGACGCACGCACATTTGTCTGAAGAATATTAAACACTCCACAATATACTTTTACCTGTATCATTATAGGATAAAATACTTAGTCATAATACAACTTGCTGGTGAATTGGTATTTGTGTTTATATTACAGCTGTTAAACGAACGCATGTGCTGACATTCGCCTAGCATACGTCACCTTATTCCTCATGTAAGAATAAAGGGAGACTGCAGTAACCAAATATTTCTCTCTCTTGCCTTTGCTCTCGCCCCTCTCACTCACTCTCTTGCTTTCTCTGTTTTGTATGACGACGCAGGCCAGGATATCGCGGGATTTGGGGGAAATACGTCCCGTGGGATTGCACGAGAGCAAATCTCGCGGGATTTCACGAGAACAATTCTGGAAATGCGCAGCGAATTACTGCACGCTGTTTTGCTTTTTCTAAAATTTTTTGTCAGAACGTGTGCGTTGTGCTTTAAGGTCTTACTTCGAGCTCACGTTTCCAATCGAGGCTGGCTACATGACACTCTTGTCCGTGACATTTCTTCCTCTGTACTTTACGGTGGTTGTCACGACAGGCGGAATCACTCGTTCCCGATGATCCTGACTGTCCACGAGTCTTGCTGGGACATCACAACATGAACACTTTTTGAAGGGATTGCAGAAAAAGGAATCCAGAGTAGTGTGAATGGAACGACATTTACCAAATTTACACCACAGCACCAAACATTTTCCTTCGAGCTTCTTTATAAACATCATAATAACTATTATATATTTTTCGAAGCATAACTAACTTATCGAAGATTCCACTCGGTTGTAGGGCTGCATCTATCCTGATGGCCTTTACCTTCTTGAGTGGCTGCAATGATCTCTTTGTTTATGAGACCAACGTCTGTTGTTCTTGTTGTGTCTGTGTGTTTTTATTTGTTGTAGAGTGCTTTGAGCCTGTTTATGAAGGTGGGTAAAGCACAATATAAACCAATTTAATTTATTTAATTTTATTTGTAACCGTTAGTATCATTTTAGCCCAATTTGTCATTTTCCCTTGCCTTTTCTTTTAAAGGCCAACCCGTGTGCATTTTCTTCGTCTCGTCTTCATCTAAACTAAAATTCCTCATCACGCAAGAAGGAGCGGATAATGGCTGGACTGACATTAACTAACATTCAGGGGGAGAAAGATCAAAGGCCTATGTCATTTCTGGTATAAATTGTTAGCTGCAGAACAGCTACCATGGAATTTTATTTATTTATTTTTTTATTTGCGGCACGAGCTTGCCATTCTGTTTCTGATACATCCAGGGGGGAAAGGTCAGCCTGTGTGGTATCTCTGCTCTTGTTTAAAGTTTACGAGGACGAGAGCAAGACACCAGTTAGCATTTCGCTGCTGCCGATGCTTTTTTTTCCTCAGTCACAAGAGCCCGAGCGTGAACGCCTGCTCACTCCAGTTCATCGCGACCCGTGTCTTGACTTTTAAAGTCAGAGGCTGTTTCAGGCAGGGAGCACGGTATACGGTCGTTGCCAGCAATTATTGCCACCGCGACCTTCTGCGACTACACACAGCAAAGACCGACTGCGACGCCCTGTTGACTTTGAACGTCGGCAGACAGCAGCAGCATCGACGCCATTTCGAAACTGAAACCGGCTTTTTTTTTTTTGTCCGGCCTTCGTGTTTCTGTGTGCGCGTGCGCAATCTACTTAAGCATGCACGCAAGATGCGATCACGTGCTGATTGTCTGTGATCAGGGTATTGACCGAGCGGCCACTTTGTTCAGCGACGAGAGGCAACGAGGTATCGGAGCGGATGGGCTACTGGTTAGAAACGAGAAACTCTTCCTTTTATGTCAGGACCTTTGTGTCCGCACGAATCTCCTGAGTGGCGAAAGACAATTCAAGACGTCGTCGTCATCATCATCATCATCATCATCATCATCATCATCATCATCATCATCATCATCATCATCATCAACAACAACAACAACAACAACGACGGAAACGTTGTCCACAACGTTGGTTTTGTCGTCAAAGTCATGTGTTCGTGAATGCGTTGACGGGAGCTCTCGACTACACGTCATGCAGTGTAAGTGAGGCACGTGCTGTAAGGTAATTTTTACCACAGAGGGCAGGGCAACGTCCCGCTCAACTTTTTTTTTTCTTCGTTGCTGTTAGATCCGAGAGACTGGCGCCCAAAACGCCGAGCGGCTCACACGTGCAGCATGAAAATGAGTCTGGCCTGACAGGGAAAGCGCCATTGAGTTCGTTTGCAAATACCGTTTCGTCAGATAAGTGAACGCTGCTATTTTAATTACCTCGCAAGCTTGCAGGTCTGTGTGCGTGTGTGTGCACGCAGAAGTGGGTGAGTTAATGTGTGTGTGTGTGTGAGAGAGAGAGAGAGAGACTTCAGTGCATTTCCTTATTCGTGCAAGCGTACTGACATTAATGGAACGTTGACACACATAACAGGGTCTGCTATAGAAAATGAAGCGTGTCAGGAGAGTGTGTATTATTAATTACAGTATCTTACATTATAAGTTCTTCTTTTCTTTACCCGTTACTTTAATTCTAAAAAAAAGAGAAAATAATTGACTCGGACGACCCTTTGATTTTTCCCAGACAAAACTGTAACTGTACTCGTACAGTGTAGTCGTGAGGTGGCAAACACACGACATTCTAGTATCATAGTGCAGAAGAGCATAGGTTTTACTTGGTAAGTACTCCTGTGGCATCTTATGAAGCATCAGTCAGTACCCAATGCATCTAACATTTGTAGGAGGCATGGCGTCCGTATTCAGACCAAAGTATCAGAGGATTCTGCTAGGTAAGAATTTGTTTTTCACTGCAACGAAGTCAACTTTTTCAATACTACTGTTTTCCAAGCACTATCGCCAAATTTCAGAGATATAGTAATATCAGTTGCACTTCAAACATTTTCTAAAAGAAAAAAACAAAGCTGAGCTGAGACCAAAATACTCTAGGAATGTTTACAACAAACACCCGAGCTTTAGAGCCAAGGTTTTCAAGAACACGTATGAAGATGAAACGGGTGGACATAATTATACCAAGGTAGCCGACATATTAACGAAGTCATGTTGTTTACTATCATGGAATCAGTTTTCTCATTTTAAAATAAAACCACCATTACCAAAAACAACTTTAGATTGATTCACATTTACCATAAAATCCTGGCATTTGGCGATTTAAAGCATTCACTTGATTTTTCAGACCTACTCGTGTTTTAGCAACTAGTGCAATATCATCAGCAAACAGTAAAACAAGCAGCCGGATCAATTCAGGCGAAATTTGAAAGCTATGTATACCGTTTTTGTCGGATTTCACCAGCAAATTCATTTATGAACAAGGAAAACAGAACCGGGCTACAAATATCTCCTTGTTTAAGACCTCTGTGAGAGCTAAATCACTCTGATAAGTCCCCCTCCTCAACTCTTACTCTAATATTCCCAGCTTCATACATATCTTTGACGGGCTCTGTGTGGAAAGGAGAGAGAAAGAGGTTTTGAGGGTAAAGTTCAAACGGTTATAATAATAACACACAACACACGACGCTGAAATTTTTATTTACGGCTGTACGACTTTCCTCCCCTGTTCTCTCTCTCTCTTTTTTAAAAACCTCTTCGCGATTTTTTTTTCCAGTGTGTGAAAGTGATACAGAAAGTAAGTTAACTGGTAACATAATTATGAGGGGCTGCATACCACGTTGAATGACAGAAAATATTTTACCCCGTCTCTGCGAGGAAACGTATGAGCTGACAAACATTCTTTGTCTGGCGTCAAACAGACAGTGACGAAGCAGGATGTTCAACGCACCATGTATGTTAGGAATGTTCTGGAACTAGGTAACGAACAGCAATATATATGAGAGTCAACGACAACAGTTTTTATTTTGTTAATTTTCTTTTTTTCAGTTTTAGAGATGGTTCTGATTCAATCTTCCAACCAACCGCATCATGCCATCTCTGTCTGTAACTGAATTTGTTTTAGTTGAAAAAATGAAGGAAAAGAAGAAAAAAGAGCCATGTGAGCTGATGTATTTATGTGTCAGCTGTACCAGGATGCCAGACAGTCATGCATAAATAGAAGCAGTAGGATGTTGGACGAAGAGGAACAGACAAAAATCCACCCGAGGCAGAAGGCCGTCCTTGAGTCTGAAGGTGTCGGGACTGTGAAAAGAGGAGAAGAGAAAAAGAACTGTTCGCAAAATTTCGAGCGACATCACAAGAGGTTTTTTAATATTATTTCAAAACTGCCGACCGCTTTGTGGGTGGCCTCCCGCCCGCGCTCCCGAACTGATGAAGCCATGCATCTATTGATTATCGCCGCTGTCTTTCACGGCGGTATTGAGCGTCTTGTCGTCTACACGCCGCGTTATTTGCACGATTCACAAGAGGTGAACAATGTTCTCACACTACTAGCTTCTCTGTAATCTTGGATTTCATATTGGTTTTACTGAGTACTCTTTTTTCTTCATTTGTATTTCTGTCTTTGATTTTTTTTTTAAAGAAGATAGGTTGTAAGTTTGTGTATTCATTTTGTTTGTGTCGAGGTGCGGGGTGCGTGTGTATGTATGCGTTTGCCCACACTCATAAGCTATAAGGCTGTATTTTCTGTTTTCGTTTTTGTTATTTTTGTTCTCTCTAAGACTAACCTCCGTTGTATTCAGACTAAATAATGAAAAATATTAATTTGGGGGGGGGGTCACAATCCTTGCAATCCTTGGATACAATCCTTGCAGCTCGGACTAGTGATGGACGCTTGGAACGATGCCACACCCTTGAATGAAGGTCGTATCCCCCCGTTCACTTGCCATAGTATATTCCTTCTTTTATTTTCTCAAGGAATTAATTTTCCTTCTGCACTGCTGAGGATTGCTTAAATAATGCGGCTTCTACTTCCCCTTCACCGGAAGTGCTAGCCAAGGGGCATTAACTTACGCAAATGTTCATGGTTTGTCAAACTGTACGTGCCGCCAATTAAAGAGACTGGGCAGAAGCACATACCCCACTAAGGCTGGACATCAAAAATACGAACAAAAAACAAGTTTCTTTAAATTCTAGTCCGTATAACAAGGCAGATGGCAAGCATCCCAATAATTTCATCTATTAGTTTTTAACCGGACATGTATCGGAGCGTCGAGAAGTAAAGAAACGGTCAGCAGCCATCTTTACAGCCAGATATAAGTTATAAATGAAGAACCCCGATCAACCTTTTTAACTGTTCTTTTCCTGAACGGATGTGCAGGAGAGCGTCGGTACCGGATTTTTTGTCCCATAACGGGAACTGCAAAAAATGAAATTAAATCGCCAGGGAACAGAGTTTCCGCGACAAGATAAAAAAAAAAAATTGCACAGAGATGCGAAATAAGGTGGGTGTGGCTGAAAGGGGCTGGTGGAGATTTCGGAATCTGGGTTGGAGAAAGCTTCACACAGCCTGTGTTTTCGACCATACTGCAAGCCAAACCAGACTTTTCACAAACTTTCAATGAGGAGCTCAAAGATCGATTCGCTCGCCCCTTAAATGAGCATCAAAATTAACATGGGAACATAACAATAGGTGGCAGGGTTTCTTTGGAGAATTCCTTAAAAGCATGAAATCTCTTTCGTTAATTCCAGTCATCAGTTTTTTTCTTTCCTTCGAGAAGAATGCTTCACGTCTTCCTGGTCGTTGATTGCGCTGGAAAATGTTTACACTAGATTGCCTGCTGATTTCTCCTGTGACATATTTCTTTTTATAAGTTTTTCAATTTTCGTTTTGGAAAACATAAGAATGAGTGAAAGAGAGGGAAGACAGGACGGGTTCGTGAACACTTATTCTTGGGAAGCTATAGTGTGTGATCTTGATAACTGATTCGCTGATCTTGCAAACCAATCCACTCATATTGCAAACTGATTTTCCAGCCGCTTAACCATTTGGGTTAAAAATATTGAGTCCCAGACTCCGACACGGCCTGTCAGCAGAACGACTTCAATGCTGATTTCAAGAAGAAGAGGGCAGTACTATCGAAGAATGCAGGTTAACGGAGTTTTGTATCTTGTAAAAAAAAAAAGAGTTATGTCTGGTGTCTGGTCGATAATCTTCTGCCAACTCGTCCAAACAGTTTCAAACATTTAATAATTTCATCACTCACTTTGCGTCACGCAGTCGCATCACCTTCATTTTGAAATATCACTTGTGTCTCACTTACAAGTAAAATATTAATAAGGCAAATTCCGATATAGCAAAGTTTTCATACAACGATTTTCCTAACAGATTTCCATAGCGATGAATGTAAAATAAATCTCGATATAACAAATTTCATTATATCGAATCTTTCAATGCAAAGAATAGTCAAGAGTACAGTGAAATCAATTTCCGTTCTAAACAAACTTTTCTTGGGATGTCACGTGTAACGGGCCTGATTGTTGACCCAGTACGGTTTGCCAAGGAGGAGCGGTGATATGGCAACCATAAACAAAGACGGTTTTTCTATTCTTGGAAAATGCCAGCTAACAAGTTGCTAGTTAGTAACATGCCAGCTAACTAAACGCTTTCTAACAGCATGCCAACTAACAAGATGCTAGCAGACGGCAACAGACGCCTTTCAGACCCTCGAGGAACACCAACTTTTGCGCATTAGTTTCAAGCAATTTCCTTCTTTCCAAAGCCATATGCACCTTATAGCGACCTCCCAGCCAGGACACGAGTCCAATACAGCAACAGAAAACAAGGCAAAAAAAATTGAAGGAAGAAGTAAAGAGTATTATTATCCTTCTTTCCTTACATTTTCCCTTTTCTTTCTATCATTAGTTTAGATAGGCTTCTTCAACTCCCGATGACAAATTTGCATCAGAAACTTAATTCATTTTCTCTATCTTTCTTTATCCTGTTCTTTATATTCTCCCTTGCAGAATGATGGTAACCCCATGTAGAAATAAACAAACACTGAAGGAAGGATTGTTGAAGTGGTAGACAACGAGTAAAATTATGCATAATCACCGGCCCATTTTGTCATTGTTCTTAGAACTGTAAGGAGCGATCTCATCAAAGCAGGTCTGAATGAAAGTATATTTTTAGAGACTGCCAAAACAATTGAATAAAACCAAGAACAAACACTGTAGCCAGACAACATCTGCTCAACAGAAAATTTAAAGAGGAAAGAGTTATAGG
This sequence comes from Marisa cornuarietis, assembly GCA_004794655.1. Lineage (NCBI taxonomy): Eukaryota > Metazoa > Mollusca > Gastropoda > Architaenioglossa > Ampullariidae > Marisa > Marisa cornuarietis. The sequence continues at coordinate 5,548,378 of SMMW01000010.1, read as the reverse complement.
GATGAGAACAGCGAAAACAAAGTGCGAACGTCGTCAGGGTGAAGACCACTTGAGTGCGCATGCGCACCACGTCGTCCGGCCTCGTGGCGCTTCATTAACGATGTGACGTTGAAGGAAAAGGTGAGGAAGAGACCTTCAGTGGTACTTGGACGACCATCTACGTCGTAAGACGATGGGCTGGGGTGAGTAGGAAAGGGAGGAGTAAAACCGGAGCAGCCGGTGGGGGATGGATGGAGCGGGAACCTGTTTCCTTTAGCACGCGCTTGACAGGCTGGCACGCGACGGTCATTAGTTATGCCTAATAAGGCGCCTCCATGCGGGCGGAATGTAAACACAAGAGCAGACGACCGAAGCGCGAGGGCCGGCATACCCGTCTGAATAAATACATGAGGACGTCCTGCGGTACCGGCGTATACTGCTTGCATGCATTTTAATCTTAATATCCTGGGTGTGTCCGTCAACTGAGCGGACTGTCGCCAGCTGTAAAAGGGGTGGCGGTGGGTTCAGTGGGTGGTGGATGGGTTGAGTTCAGGGTTGAGTGCCTGACAAACGGCAGAGCGAGTGCACGGCGGGTCGGAGCTGTAATGTTCGGTTCTTGCAAGCGGGAGGCGTCGCGACCAGCATCACGCAATCGACAGATAAAACACTCGCCCTCTGCCTGCCGCCCTGCCTGCTGTCACGGATTTACTTCAGCAGATGAATTGCCGACTGCCGTCACGTGAACCAGCATTCGCAAGAAGTAGTGGGCACTTCCGTGCGCGCACTGACCCAAAACTTCGATCGTATAAATAAATAATTAAATAAATACTCACAACATCTTTGAAAGATGTCTTCAATAACATTTCGGTCCTTCAAAAGAAGTGTGTGTGTGTGTGTGTGTGTGTGTGTGTGTGTGTGTGTGTGTGTGTGTGTGTGTGTGTGTGATTTTATCGATAAGCGATGACCACATCGGCCATTGTGGATGCACATATCATAAATGAAGTGGGCTTTTAACTTTCATCAATTGACCAGATTGAGGTTGGGAACAGTGTATTAAGAGAGAAAGAATGTGACTTCAGGTTTCATTGCTCTAGCTCAGTGCCTGCTGTAATATCATCTATGAATCCGACCTCTTGATCTTTGATACACTACTACGTCTATTATGATCACGTGACAACAAGTTATCCAAACGTGTTCTTGCGTGACACGTGGGACAGTTGTATTCACACAAAAAAGAAAACTAGACAAAACTACAGACTAGTTCATACATATTTCCAAGTGTACTTGCAGCCTGATCGGAGAGTTAGAATCGAGCTGCACCACCACCACTCTCTCTCTCTCACACACACACACACACACACACACACACACACACACACACACACACACACACACACACTAATCTCACACGACCTTCACATTTAGTCGCCGCTAAAACATGGTTAGTCACTTGGCTGGACAGTGGCCAAAAGTCAATAAGATCTCAGTACCTCTCTCTTTATTCTTCCACATACGTGAAACAGTCTTGTCCTCACTACGAATCTATTGTAACAAATAAAGAAGGAACAATAAATACGGAAAACCGAGCATAAACAAGTGTCACGACCACCGCGCAGTGTATCAGTCACTCAATCCTTTCAACACATACACGGAGCCTGACAAATACGTGTTCTTTCACACAAATTAAAAGAAAAGAATGATTTGCCTAACGACTCTATCTGCTTTAAGTATGAATAACAGAAGAAAACAAGAAAAATACACAAATGAAAAGTCAGTTAAAAAAACGATTCCTACATCCAGATTACTTTAAAATAGTAAAATCCCTAACCTTTGAGTCCTGCCTTTCTGAATATCTAAAAAAAATACCTACTCATCTAATCGTTCTATATACTCCTAAATGCCCTACTCAACAAATTCTTCTTTTAATTCCTACCCTACTTGTCTTTCCGTCCTAAACCTCTCTCTTCTTCTCCCTGACTACCAACTGCTGCTCGCGCTCTCCCTCACGTCATTTCCTTCACTTTTTTTTACATCACGATACACGTCTTCCGAACAACTGACGTCATTCACGCTCTTTCGTTCTTCCACATTAATCCTTATAAAATTTAAGCTTACTCACGATACAATCAATAACTAATAACAATGATACCTGACAACGAGCTATCGCTGGTGTTTGCACAATAATATGAATATTATGGGATATTTGAAAAAAAGCAATACAAGGCTAAATGTGTCACTTGTCAGTAAGCCGCCAGTTGGTTGATTCGGCTTCGGATGTACGAAAAATTGAAAACTGAACTTGGGTATAAGATTGGAAACTGCCCCAATTCTGTAGCTAATTTCTAGGGTTTTTTTCTGAGCGTTTTCCTTTTTATGCCTCAAGATCGCTAAGCGTTGTTTTGTCCAGTCGCATGAAAGAAGCATGTTGTCAAGATTACCGCCGACTGAGAAATGTATATGACCGGCCTCGCACACCATGATTGAAAGTCCTGGTTCTTAGCAGGTGGGCCAGGCAGCTGCAAAGTGTCACCCGACAAAAGGAGACTACCTTAATCTCCCGCTTGCGCTGACTGTTCACGGAGGAGGAACGCCCCTCTTCGTCAGCTGTCCCTTTCACCGAGTCCTGACGATTCCTTCTAACAACAAATCTAATTAGCACGCGGGTGCGAAAACCTCTTGGACGCCCATCGTAAACATCACACCGATCATCCAGCTGTTTGTCATCCTTCCGACCTGGGAGGCAAGACGCGTGGCATGTTTTCACAACACACCTGACCCCAGGTGCGAGGAGGACGTCTTGGCGACCCCCTTTCCTGCAAACGCACGCGGTTCCATGACGAGCAACATGCAACCTGTTTGGCCGAGGGGGAAGGGTTTGATTCGATAGAATTGCGTGGGTGGGCAGGCTCTTCACTCCTGCCATCTCGCCTGTCAGTTGCTATCAACATTTGTATAGTCTTTCATCATCATCATCATCATCATCATCATCATCATCATCCCCTCCTCCTCCTCCTCCTCCTCATCATCATCATCATCAAAATTGGACAGCGTTTTTTGCGTTCCTAAATATGTTTCGGTTGAAATATATCCCAATGTTTACTCACAATGTCTCAGGTTAGGTTACATTTTAATATAATTTAGTGATAAATTAACGCTGAAATGTGCATTGATTTGTGAAAATGCATTTACAGCAGGAAGCATAAAAAGTGCTAGTGATCCATGTGAAAGTGTCGGCAGTATGTACAGAATTAGCTTCCATTAGCATATAGCAAGCTTTCACTCGATAACGATTTCATCCTCTTGCGAAATTCAGCGCCCACCAGACTACATTTATCCTCCTTGAGGGTAAAATTAGAAAAAGTACCCAGCTGGATCCACGCCATGCGGAAAACAAAAGCAGTAGAAAAAACAAGAGTCGGGATGTTAGGGGTATACAGGGTCGACAGTTTGAACCGATCGGGGCGACACTTCGCTGTAATCACTGCGTTGGCGTTGATCTCCTGGGAACTGTTAATAACGCCCCGTGGAACACCAAAACCCGTTTGATGCCTTGCGTTTGTTCTTTTATCGGTAGATCTTCGCTGCTGGCTTCATCTCACGCAGACCATTCCCCCTTGGGGGTTATGATTAACTTGCGACTACACACCGAGAATTTGAAACCAGCGAAAAATCAAAACTCACTCAGCCGTGACAAATCAACTGCCATCTCGCCCTCATCGGTGGACCAAAAGTAGCCGAGGCGAAATTCGCTCGGTAAATATGATGATTACACCGGAACCCAGGACAATTTATTGCATTCTCGGCCGTTATCGTCGGCAGTCGCAGGACCAGTGTGCGAAGGTTCTAGAATGTTAGTCTGGTTTAGTGCAGTTTCAGAGCTAACACCAATGACCGCTGCAAGGCATGCGGTGTGGTTGTTTGATCGTTATTTGACACCACGAACCGGTTACAATATGGGTTTAGCATATAAAATGGTTGGGTAGACTGGTTTTGGTTAACACTGCCAATGTTGTCCGACTCTAGACAGTTGATAAAGTTGTCAGTATGTTTTCAGTTCTTGTCATGAGTCTGAGGAATGTGAAATTGCCACAAGGTGGCGACATTAATCTAATATCCCAATCAATCGTTCATCAATTGTTTTGTGGTCAGAGGTCGGTAGCTTGTGTCAAAGAAGTGCCACGCTCTGTCCACTTCGTACAACATTATATTCTCCCATCATTTAAAGCCTTATGTTCTCCTTGATTAAAAGTGCAGTTATTATTATTGCCTATATTTTACTTTAAATTCAAGACCTCGCCCTCCACGCCATATATCAAACCTTATTTTTCTATTCACAACCTTCTGAAAAAATCTGATTAGTCCGACTGTAAAGTTAAAGTGCAAGTGAATGGCAAAGTTGATTGTAAAAAAAAAATCAGGGAATCGAATTTCAAATGAGTAATATCTTTATCGATACAAGTCAGTTCTTGAACAGAAGTGTGATTATCTTGCCTCCTCAATATCACTATCCGTCTTTTCAATCAGAGAGCCTCTTAACGGGATTTGAGTCTTTCATTCCCTTCATATGTCAGACGCAAAGGATCACGTGTGTAGGAAATGCCACGAACACGGATAACCTTGTCTGAAATTCTATCACCCTGTTCTTAAAGTAAATTCCTGCGCTCGACTTGCTGACATATCTTTGTACCTACCACACAAAGCCACCTTTATGATTATTATTATTATTTCAGACGAGTGCGTATCTCCGACGTTCACAAATATCCTGTTAGAACTGCCCAGACGGCTGCAATATTTTTATGTGGGAACTGGTCTTGGTAGTATTGTGTCTTAGTCCTAATCAAAGCCCAGGTTGTCGGTTATTCAATAGCAATGGCAGTCCGTTTGTTTGGGCATCTGGCCAATTTACAGCTTTGCCACCAGTAAAGAAAAATTGTGTTTTATTCTATTCTATTAAATTGACTGTGGGGGGAAAAAATCGCCGGCACCTGCATGTTCTTGAACAAATATGTCTTACAAATAAATCTGTCTGATGAAATGGCAAATACACAAGCAAACGTTGGTCTAATGGCATTGGGGCTCAATGACAATTCTTTTGAAAACATGCTACGCTATCGGGCCTGTCACCAAACAGTCTGACTGAGGTGTTCCTTAGGGAAGGGCCTAAAAATAATAAATAAAAATCCCACATTTTCACCCCTCCTCCCATACGGGTCCATTACGAATCCCGAATCTCTTGCAGGCTGGGTCATCTGACCGTACAACACTATCCCAGAAACCTGAGTGAAATATTAATGTTTTAGACGTACAGAAATAATTATTAATATTGTAATACATGATACATGCCAGGGTTAGTTATGGTTCGCAGACTGTGCGACAGACTTGCTCTCACCAGTGTATGTAACATAAGACCTGTGGCATTACAATAAGATGATAAAGGTATCAGTATTACTACCTGTCAGTGTCATCCACTTTGTGGCGTACCACCTGCTGTTTACAAGGCTGAACATCTCAGGCGAGGATGGAACCGGGTGAAGGAAATGTGATCTGGTGATATCAGGTTAGTTAATAGACCTCTCGCTGCGGTCGACAAAAAGGAGGGATGTGGAGGATTTTTCTAGCCTCCTAGCGGTGTTTTATTGAGGTGTAAGGGTGAGGCTGAAATCAGCTACGGGGCACGAACATTTTGTCAGATACGTCCCTGCCTTTGACACTTCATGACCCGCACAAGTGAGATCTGATGACACATGACACTTCATCCCGTCTCTCGCCGACAGTTTTGACGCCGCACTGGCGGAAGAAGGGGGTAAATGTTATACATGTTTTTACGTCCAACATAAAGATTTTTATCGTCAATTCCTGAAATAATTCAACTGTTTTTGTGTGCATGTGTCACACGACGCGTGGGTGCGTGAGAGAGAGAGAGAGAAAGAGGCAGAGAGAGTAACAAAAAGTAAAAAAGAACGAATGAGTGGGGAATAACAAATAATAATAATAATAATAACGGAAATTTGTATAGTGCATTTACCTGCTTACGGAAGGCTCAAAAGTATTTTCCTGTGTGGAGGCGAGTTCAAAGCTATGTTCACCAGTCTCCACCATATGAACCGACAACCACACAACAAAGAAACACAAAGTATTGACAAAGGGATGGGACTGTTTCAAACGTGGAACATATTCAAAACACTATTATTAACCTTTCTAAGCAATTCATATAAGATGCATATATCCCATGTCATTACAGGAGCATTTATGCGTATCTTCATAGCTATACAAATAAAGAGCAGTAAATCAAACATGGTTTACAATTTGAAGTGCCAGCCTGATACGATACTATCATCCAAAAGGCCTTGATATCTACATGTATCTACACATCTTATAAATAAATATGGAAAGATTAAACATTGCTTTGAAATTCAAGTTCGAATAATACAGTTAACTTGAAATTGGCTAAAGATAGAGAACAGACGATTACAACGTTGGGTGCAAAGCAAGACTGGGCTCGAAAGCAATAACCACAGGCTGGTTCACAAAGAACCAGATTACATTGATTTGCAATCGTGTATTAAAGGAGTGTGTAATGTAAACCAATTGTCAAGGAAGTAATCAAAGTTCTGTAAAGGTTCTACATCTAACTGAAGTTATCGATGACTTTTAACGTTCAGTTAATCAAACAGAGGGTCAGTAAGATGATATTTGAATAGCAAAGTATTTTGTTCAGTGACTGGACATGTTCTTTCTGCGTCGTCCTGCAAATCACGCCATGATGTTTTAAGAAAAAATGTCTCATTTCCCAGGTGATTTATTTTAAACTGTCCAATACTCCCTAAACATAGAAACCTATGTGAAGCATGTTACTGTGTTTTTTTTAAAAACATGTGAGAAGTGTGCAACTTTGTCTTTGTTTAGCTGGAGTGGGCAAGGAACTACAGAGGGTTATATAACCTTGCAGTTCACTCAACGGTTTGGTGGTTCAACTTTTCCCAAACACTTTTGGAGTCAGGCTGTATTCTTGAAGGAACCACAGCAATTACCGGTAAATAAACCGAACACCTTTTACTCATCGTAAGGGGCATTCAAGGTGCGTGACACAAAGACATCTAGCAGCTTATCTATCCCATTATAACAGACATTAAGATGCTTCAATCTAGCTCAACCTAGATGCCTTGACCTAGTTGTTCACGGGCAGGCATTGGGGAAAAGCTGAATGAAGCAGGTTTGTTCAACAAGAAACCCTGTACAGCGTATCGACAAACATTAAGCCTTTGTTATGGGGAGGGACTCATTTACAAGGCATGAGCTGCTTGTGGTCCTGTTCACACCGTGGCATTACGACCCAGTCTTTGTCAGATGGATTTTTTTTTAAGAAACGCTTTAGAGTTCAGTTCAACAGCAAGTAAAGAAAGGTGACTGACTGGCAGTTATTACAGGCATTGGCATGCCCCGAGTTCTCTACTCTGTGGGAATGTGCAGGGGGCGTATTGTTATCTGCGAATAAAGAGGCAAATTGCTACGCTGTTTTCCATTTCACATTTATTTCTTTTTTTTAATGTCAAACCGCTTCACTTAAATTTGACATTACGTTTTTAATCTATCAGGAATCGAAAATCTCTGAGGATTTAAATGAATAATTTAAAAGTTTGTAAAATTCTCTTTTCCTCTTTTCTCTTTCTCTCTCTCTCTCTTTTCTTTTTTGTCAAATACACCTGCTTTCAGGGGCGCTACGATTAGTCCCATGGGAGACATTTCAGATGCACGTCCTGTAAGTCCGTGTGTTGGCCACTGTCTAAATTGGTATTCGACCATTCTAAAGGTTCAAAAAAGTCGAACGTTGAACATTTCACCAAGTTTTGCAAAGATAGTTGTGTGTGAAGGTCTCAGAAACTAATGGTCTCGGGACGAACATTCGGGGTATAGGATCCTGGTCAACATGCCAAGTCCAGACTTGTTGGTCAGTACAGTAGCCAATGTAATAGGAAGTTGAAGCAGTTTAAAGGGGTCCCGCTTCGGCACATTGCTGAGATAAGAATAAACTTTACACTAATTAATTCTTAACGACTGAATACAATAACAGGAAAAGTATTTCAGATCGCGGTGTTCTCAACCACTTCTATCAATTTTTTGCTTCGTTGCCCACTCTTGATGTGGATAAACGTGGTTGCAGAAATAAATCAAGTTGTGTGTGTGTGTGTGTGGATGCATGCTTGCACGTGCGAGCGCATGAAGAGACCACAGAGAAAAGAAGACGAGAGCGAAAGTGTACACAAAAGAACAGCGAGCTTGAGTTAACAAACTGGGAATCATTAAGGGTAGGGGGGGGGGGGTCGTGTAATATATTCCAGCTACCACCTTGCACTCACAAATTGTTGGTGCTGTGTACGACAGCACAAAACAAGGAGATGATGTTTTCTTGTATGACCTGTAGTGAACCTTATCTTTTGGATCCCCCCCCCCACCCCTGTACCTCGTCGCCCAAGGCGCTTCGTTCCTTAGCTGTCGGGGCTCCGTCACTTTCCCCAGGAATTCCATGCAGACCAGGGAGGAAATTCCCTTGCGTCACGTGCTTTGTGGAATGGAGGGCAGTGTGGAGGAAGCAGCTGTAACTGCCAAACAGCCGCGTGGGACACACACCGCACAAACTGTCCAATGCTTTCTATCTTCTCTCCAACCAAAAGTAAACATTAAAAAAAAAACTTAATCCAAATTTATATCAGTTGATGAGTGGACATCAACGATTGATGACTTTTTTCCGAAACGTTGAAAAGGTGCCGATGTCGGTGGAGTGTGATTTGATCAAAAGCACTCGTTTAGTCCCTCCCACCCTGAAAAGAACATATTTGCAAAAATGATTTTGAAATGGGGTAGCAGTAGTTTCAGAAGAGAAAAATATGTTGGGTGGGGTGCGGGAGAGGGATAGGAGGAAAGAATTCCGTCCGTTCAAAAGCGGAACTGGCAAAAGGATTCTAAAAGGGTAGACGGATTGAGAGAAAGAGCAGATTCAATTTCTTTAAATGCCTTTGAACCAGTCTGGATGCCAGTGGATAACCCAAGGGCCAAGAGAAAGATAATCAGTTTTGACAAAGTTTAGGAATGGCGGAAAATGAGATAAAGAGGCCAAATCAAACGGGAATGGGGTTCCTTTTTTTACATTTTTTTCTTCTGCCACTGCAAACCTGCCTTCACTTAGAGCGGCAAATTAACCTTGTGTACCGGCGGGTTTGGGGGCGAGAAGACTCCAATCTTGTGTGTCTGATGCGGGTGGGAGGGTGAGAAAGGGGAGGGGGGATGACTGGTGAAAATAACGACGAAAAATGAAAAGGAGATGCGGGGAGGAGGGAGCTAGAGGTGCGCAGTGCTGGAGATGATCGTGAAACGCTGCAGGCGATAGTCGGGAGGAGGGAACTTCTTTGTCAGCGCGCAAGCTTTTTTTTTTTTCAGTCAACAGACCAGGACACAGTCTCGCTTCTTTGGCATGATGTGTGGAAGATGGCCGGAGCTTCAGTGCGACCTCGCCCGGGTTATTATATGTAAACAGATGCCTTCAATAGCCGTTCGGCCTTCTGCCAGAATGTTCACCCACATCACACCGTGGCCGTTCTTCGATTGCAGATTACTCAGCGAGGAGAAGGAGAGGGTAAGGCGGAGAAAGTGAGATGGGGGGGGGAGGGGATGGGGTAAAATGTGAGGGATGAGGAGTGACTGGGAGCGAGGTGGAGGCAGAATTCTCTTCCACGTTTTCTGTGCGCCTGTAATTTTCTAACAGCTATTACCACGCGGGTCTTTTGCTAAGCAAGTCTCGCGGCTGCTGTTACTTGTTACGTGAAAATACTTGAATTAGAAAGAAGATTCCGCCAGGGTTAGAACAGCAACACCCCCGTGTTCTTTTTTTTATATAACGGAGTTTTAGGCTGCCAAGAGGCAGCGTTTATGCAAGAAGCAGGCATGAAAACAAGTAGACAAACTAACAGTGTAGCCAGCCACCTATGATCTTTTTTGTTCCAGTCTATCTTGTCTATCACTCTTTCTGTCTCTCTCCGCATCCCACTTCCCAACACACAAAGATACATTCTCACACATGCACGCACACTAATGTAACAAATATACTGAAAAGTCGATCCAATCGTTAGCAAGGCTATATACCTAGGCCAGGTAAAGGTGAACACCTTCATAGAAGCATCTTCTAGTTTTAGCCGTGCAAATACACATTTTTTTGAGGTCGTTATACATCGTCCCACTTGTCAGGTTAGACCAAGGTAATGAGCAAAAGAATCAAAAACAGAGGCAGCGGTGTTCATGAAAGAACCTATGTTTGAATTGTGCGTTCGCAAACAAATACTCGATGCATCAAAGGATTCCCAGAGATTAATTTTCCATTCTTGTCTTTCGTGTTCCCTTGTCCGCCTCCTGTTCAGACAAGGGATTACGGCCATATTATACATGTTAGAGTGGTTTGTGTAAGATATACATTAACGACCTCTGACATATAGCAAGATCCAGCTTTGTTTTTCTTGTTTGTAGTTTGCAGCGATTAGGAAGCTCACACACTGTGTCACGTGGTACAGTTAAAGACACCCCTTATCGTACGGGTACCTACAAAGTGAGACAGGCAGAGAGAAAGAGAGATTCAGTGACAGAGAGGGATACTAGGAAAATTTCCATTTGGAAACAGTTTTTTCCTAAGTCTGATAGATTTGTAGATTAACACACACACACACACACACACACACACACACACACACACACACACACACACACACAAATGCAAACAGATTGGGAGGAAACATTACATCCTGTTAATTTGGGATGGGACCTTTGAGAATAAGTAAAAGCAAATAAAAATAGCACGTGACTAGCAAAGAGGGGTTAACCTTGTCTGTGTTAAGTGCCTGTTCTTTCTCGCCTGTGTGATTTGGAAGCTTCGCTTTCCCGGCATTGCGGCCAGCAAAAACAATAAACAAACAGGTCATCGAAAGTGTTCTTTGAGCTGCCATCTGTTTGGCAATCGCCAGATGAGAACAGGCTCTCTAGACGGTGAAAGCTGTGTGTAGACGGGAACGCCTGGTCCAATGTCTACCAGGAGGGGGAGGAAAGGGGGAGTAGACAACTGGGAGGGAAGCTGTGTTTAGTGTTTTATGACAACGCTTTTGATCGTTCAGCTTCAGCTCTGTTTGTGGTTTTCCAGTCTTCAAGTATGAATTGCTTGCATTACCGCATCCTCAGAGGCGTTTTATGCTTTGTAGTTTTCCTGATTTTTTGTTGTTGCATAATCGTTCGTAGGCCGAGAATATACAACCATATAGAACTCCCTTTCCCATTTCTCCACACACACGCGCATACATATATCACATACATACCTTACACACATAACTTACATATATTACATACACACATACATACATACATCACATACATACCTTACATACATAACTTACAAACATTACATACACACATGCATACATTACATACACACACAGATACACACATACATACATAACATACACACACACACATACATACATTACATACATACACAGATACACACATACATTCACGAGCACATACATAAACATGGACACCTTTTCTGTCGATTGCTGGAGGAAGCCTACTGTGAAACGTAGATCACGGGCAGAAAAAAAAGACAGTGCAGTCGACAAATTGCCCAACCTGAGCATTTATTATTATCATTACCACTACTGCCAAAGTCTAAGTGAAAAAAAAAACATTTTGGAAGACTTTGGAAACGGTCGCCTTGACACGTTTTGAAGTTTCCGAAGAGACTCCCTGCACCAAGACCTGTTTCCAGAAATATAAGCCAGCAGCCAAGCCGCTCGGGAAACAGACCCCAGGAGCCCACAAGGAGTGTCAGGGGAGAAGGGGAACAGGGGGAGACAGGGAAAGTGTGTCACAAACCTTAAGCTGCAGACCGAGGCTCACTATGCACACGTCAGCCCAGCCTTTTGAAAGAAGACTGGTTTGTTTTTAAGAGGATGGAGGCTGCTGCAGGTAGAGGCTATAGAAAGAGTAGCAAATGTTAAAAGGAACCTCTGTTACAAAAGTTTTCAAACACCCAACTAGGGTTTGCACGGATAGTAGGGAAAGAACGCACTTTCTGATTGTTAACTAGTAAAAATGATATAAGACTGACGATGCTGGAATTTATCATGTGCGTAAATTGAAAAATTTATCACAAAACCTCGACCGACAAAAACAGAATCTTAAGTAACACGTTTAAATCCTTTTACATGATTATCAAATTAAAGTTTTATTAAATTATTTACATGAGGGTTGTCTAAAACCTTTGCCAAACTTGACCTAAAGTTTGCCCATAGCTGTACGGTCAGATGTGAGGCACTGCAGTGACCGGAAGCAGACGCAGGAAGACTATAAAGAGCCCGTATGAAATGGTCATGAAGAGAGATGGTTGGCTTTGTCAAGGCAAATCTATGCCTAACAGCATTGTCCATCCTCTCCGACGACCAGCGTGTTCTTTCGACGAACAACGATCGAGGGGTAGTGGCCTTGACAGTCCAATTGTTTGACGCATGCGCACGGGCAGGGAACAAAGCAGTCAACAGAAAAGGGAGGCAACAGCGGGAACTGATCTGCGGGGTAGAGGTAGGTGAGGGCTTGAGAAGAGGAGGAGTTGTGGATATTCCCAGGATCATGTTAGCTGCGTCCTCGGGATGAGAGCCGACAGTGATCGAATTAGAGCGAATCGACATTCTAACTCACTGAGCAATCACCCCAACAGCTCCTTCCCTTTTACCTCCCCTTTCAGCTTGTCTTTCCACCTGTCTATACAACTATTTTTTAACTTCAATTCATTCTTTTATTTCCTTCTTCCATATTTATTTCTTCATGTAGCCTCCAGCTGAAAAATTCAACTGAGCTTAGAATACAGTAACCTGAATAGTTTCTGCTGGAAATTTCGAGTTGGGCAAAACAACCCGTGAATTTACAGTCGTGTCTAAAACAGTTCTGGGCCGGAACAAGTTGGTCGCCATGTCTTCGAGATTCAACACCCTTTGTCACAAGAGTTCTCTTTCAGTCTGCCAAAACGGTTATTGAAACTCTGGCATCATGGAATAGAGTACTCCGTCATAAATGTTTGAACCTGATCCTAGGGAGAAAGAGTTATGTGAAAGTGGAGAGGAGGGGTGAATAGGTATTTTACGCCGAGCCAGCAACCAAGGCTATATATCACGGCAAGGCATTCAGCCCTGTAAACAAATGCCACACGCAGAGAAAGAACAGCTTGTTCTGAGACGAGAGCTGAACCCATGACAGCCAACCTTTACTGTATTGGTGACAGGCGCTAACCGTTGCGCCACCGGACCACACGTGAAACTGGAGAAGATGGATGTGACAGAGATTAAAGTTACTAACAGTAACACGGTGGGGCAATATGACGACTGTATTTTTATGTCTGTATTTTTAATATGGGAATTCTTACCAAAAATTAAAAAATGTAAGTTGTGCCAATGATCTCTTTTCACAAAGCTGGGCATTAATCGAAGTGTCACAAAGCAGTACTCAGCTTACTGTCATGGTTCTGAGTGTGTAGCTGTCATTTCCACAGATTCCTGCTGGCCCAATGAACAGTCCATCATACCCACTGTGCTGGTTCAACTTGTTCAAACTGCTTTAATTTCAGTTTGGTCAGCGTTAGTGTGAATTTAATCTGGAAATTTACCATTACATATAATAATAAAAAGTATATTTTTACAATAATAATACAAATGATACACATAATAAACGTAGACATAATACAAAGCTTCGGATCTCTAAAAGGTATTCGAGCGGTGTTAGAAGTGATATAATCATACTCATATTGAAATACAACATTGACACAATGTGCCTTTTATATTTCAGTACCTACATTCGTTGTCATGTTGGTGATGATAGCAACGTCTGGGGCCCTGACTCCGCATAAGCTCCTCCTCTTAATACCCTTATTTTTTCTTCTCTGACAAAACTTAGACATCTGCCTTACAACCTTCAAAGGCTAGTTGCACAACATGCTTCTGAAACTTAAAACTATTCTAAAGAAGCTAATTAAGTTTTTTTCTCCCCAAAAAAATCTCTCGTATGCCATTTAGAAGGATTGCACAAGATCTTTAGCTCCCATACGAAAAACGTGCTGACGGGGGAGGGAGGGGGGAAAAGTCTGACTTAAACTGTTTTATCAGATTTAAAAACAAATTTAGTTTAAAAAGTTCTAAAATTGTGTTCTGCGCTGTGTTTCTGTAAACTGATTGATCTAAACAAAATTGTTTAAAATTTGAAATGTGCTGCGCAGCTGACCCCTCGGCCTCGCATAAAGACTATTTCTTCCTGGAAATCCTAAGATGTAGGGAACCGGAAGATGATTTTAAGGGGGAGTGGAAGGGGGGAGGGGAGGAAGGCAGCTGAATTTAGTGTCAGCACGTGTCTCTAATGCAAACTAGTGAGAAATAAAGATGCACGCACTTGCTGAATTATGCATGGAAGAACCACGCTGCATCGTACGAAGCCATTACACGCCTACAGCCGCTTGACGGTTAAACGTTTCTCTCGCCGAACTAATTCCATGTCTACAGGTAAACTGCTGCAAAACACTTATAGTCAACAGCATGTACTTTAAGCTCTGGAAAATGTTTTTTAGTGGTTTGTTTATGGTTTTTGACGTTTATGGTTGATGTCAATCACTTACTGAATTCCTCAAGCTGTGCATCTTTCAGTTCGTTGCAATATCGTGTCGTAGAATTTATCATGACATCTTATCAAACTCATCCCGGTATCTTATAGAAATCAGAACAGCATATGATAGTATTCCCCATGGAATCTTTCGTTCCACTTTGTCTTTGTCAAAAGTCACCTCCCTTAGCGTGCCGGAGTAAAGCTGCAACTTAAAGGGTGAGACTGGCGAAACATAGAAAATTTAAAAAAAATGGTTGCGACATCTACCCAAGAATTTTAGCTGCTCAAACCTCTCGTGCACTGGTTGAGGTTAAGTTACGTGACATGCATGTGTTTAATAATAATAATAATAATAGATCTTTAAGAAGCGCAGTTACGGAGGCAAACTTGCTCATAGGACCATGGACAAAATGACAGTTTAACACCCAACGACTCACCAACAACCGGATACAGACTATACCTGACATGGCTAACACGGACTATGACAGGGACTTTGAGGAGCAAACGATACAGTTAGGTATCAACTCAATGTATTTCTGACATAAGTAGACTCTGAGGACATGAGCTCCGAATGAAGTCAGGGTTCGACGAGAAAGGGGGTAGATAAAGATAAATGTTGGACCGGAGAAGGATCAGGAAAAGGATACAGGATTCATGCCCAGGCTGGTCCTCCCGGGCAACATGACACTCGGGCAGTAGCACGATCAACGAGAAAAGGGACATTATGTTGGGTGGTCTAGCCTGCCTGCGGTCTTAAGATTGTTTTCCTTTCTTTTTTTTTTTACAGGTAGTCAGGTGTAATTCAACAGCACCTGCTCCTTGGCACTGTGCATTCGCGCTGCTTTGAAAAGGGATAATCATCTCTTGGCTCGCTGCCAGTCAAAGGGGCATAGGGCACAGGCATATCGGAGAGGGCACAGGGCACGTCAGCAAGGGTACGGTCTACATCCAAGCGACGCTCGTTGGAGAGGGCGGGAGGAAGATCCTGAGGAGGGACCGTCGGTGGAAGGGGGTCGCACTCCCACATCTCCCCTCCACTGACACGAGCGGATTGCGAGAGAAGAGAACGTCAGCAGTTATGTTCGCTTGGCTGCCTACTTTGTCAGCAGCTGGAAGAGCGGTGTCTTTGGGTGATTAGTTCACCAGGAGTCCTCCGATCAGGAAGCAAACGACTGTCGACTCACGAGAAAAAGGGGCAGAAAAAAAAACCGAGGAAGAAAACAAAAATAAAAGGATAAAATGCCAGTGCTGCCTTGCGGTCCTCCAGTGCACTGGGATTTTGTGGGAGCTGATCGTCGCTACGCGCTGATGTCAAACGGGAGGTAGAAGAGAACCATTCAAAGGTTCTTGCCACCACCGCACAGGCGGCGCTGCATGTCTTTAGAGGTGGTGGCGCCCTACGTCTTCCGCTGGACGACCTGTTTCGCCGTCTTAGCGGCGTTTCTTTCCGCAGACGAGGACTGCTTCTGCCAACAACGGAGGCCATGTGATTCAAGACATCCAACCGTCGTGCTTTGACACCTTCGGGATTTACTTAAGTTTGTTTAGGGGGGGATAGTGAGATTGGTTGGGGAGAAGTTTTCGGCCCACGGAAGCATCTAAACGTGATGACAACATCCGGGCTGTGGCCGTGCGGCGACGAGAATGTGATCTGTGAGAAAAGGGAGAGCACTGCCACTTTGTCAGCATGAGTACTGTGCACGTGGGCTCGCCAGCGCACGGAGTATGTGTCAGCGCCTCTTTGCTGGGATTACTCTTATGGATCATCCTGTCCTCAGGTAAGTTGGCTAACGATCTTCTGCAGCATTCCACGAACTTCTTTGCTTGCTATCACCTTGATGTTTTTTGCAGGTAAACCAGTACGAGAGGGGGAGATGATGGTGGAAGGGCGGGGACTGGGGAGTGGGGAGACAAAAAAAAAACACAAAAAAAACGAAGCCAAACAAAGAAACAACAAAAAAGAGTGCATTTAGGAACAAACAAATGAATGGTTGAAAGGAAATATCCAAATCACATATTATTACATACGATAAGCAGATTTGAAAAGGTAGTGCGGAATACAATGCTTCTTCTTTTCTTCTTATTCCTTTTTGTTGTTATTATTATTATCGTCACCATCATTATTATTTTTATTAATAACGAAGACTTTGATGATAATGATGGAAAGAAAAATGAAATGAATTATACCTTTCATTGCATCTTATATTTGTATCTCAATTTGCTTAAATCTTGTTTTTCACATTGTCGTAAACATCCCGCAAAGCAGAAGCCATTACAAAAACAAAATAAAAAGAGAGATGGTTTCAAGAGGACGCTTAGTGCAGACGTGCTTTCTGTACGATTGATACAGGCATGATCTGTACTTCTGTGATACACCTGCCTGTTAGATATTAACGCGACTGCGAAAACATTTTTTTTAATGTGAGGGTTAGTATAAGAGTGTGTGTGTGTGTGTGTGTGTGTGTGTGTGTGTGTGTGTGTGTGTGTGTGAGAGAGAGAGAGAGATGTATCATTTGAAGCTTTAGTTTTACATCCATAAAACAAAATGAAATGACTGTTGCTTCTGCAGCAACGTTGGCAACTGTTGCGAAAATCACAAGCCTTTTCGCACACGAGTTTGTGTGTGTGTGTGTGTGTGTGTGTGTGTGTGTGTGTGTGTGTGTGTGTGTGTGTGTGTGTGTGTTTGACAAAAAGAGAGAGAATGCATGTCATGCAGAAGTGTGTGTGTGTATCTGTGAGAGTGAGAGAGGGTGTATACGGGGAAGCAAATGACCTGCAAAGAATGGCAGTCAAAGTAAGAAAGAGATGAAGGAGAGAGACATATAATAAAACATTCAGAAAGGGAGAGAGACAGAAAGAAAGAGAATGAAATAGGCATTCTTTATTAACTAGGGGGATAGCATCAGGAAACATTTTCTTTTTTTTTTACTTCAAAACAGCAAAATGATAGTACAATAACGGCAAGTATTAAACATGCATACGTTAATTATTTTGATATGGGTGCATATTTAAAAAAGTGTTCAATACCTTCTTTATCTGTTTCTAATCACCTGCAAAGGTTTAAGTTGCTATCGCGGAATCTCCATGCTGAATGCAATGGGATTTTTTTTCCCTCCTCAAGATGAGCGTCCAGAAGGAAATAAATGCTAAAACACTGCAACTCATAAACCTGTTTGAACTATGCTATAGCCTTCATCAGACAATTTCATCCTCACACAGTGGCACATTGTCGCTAAATGTAGTTGTAGAAGTTCTTGGTTCTTGGCCCAAGCGATCCTCTAGCCCCAGCCCCCGCCCCTCTCCCACCACACACTTTCGTTTCTTGGACTATCTGTCTAGTCTGCTGCAAATTCTCTGCCTTTTTCAGACATCTCATGATGAGGCTACACATCTTCAGTATAAGGTGAATGTCAAAGTATATGGTCCTAAAGGTTGTACTTAACTGGGCAAAATGCCGAATCATCAACCTTCGAAGTTTCCTAAAGTCCCAATGACTGACGAATTCATTGTCAAGACATAGACAGACAAGTCTGGACAAAGATTCAAGTTTCAAAGTCCCAGACATTCCCCCCAAAACATTGGTTTTCTGTGACCATCGCACGCACTTTATACAAACTGATAAAAGCTTCGACACAATGGTCATAGTCCAGAATGGCGTTTACTAAAGTCACACTAGAGTACTGTCCACTACCTTCATTTGAACTATAATTGCTCATATTTATCAGCTTAACCACTTACCATATATTTGCTAATGTCAGACAGGTACATTAGCTTCATTTCTGTTCATTAAGTGTTCATGTACAAGGGATGAATAGAAAAGACTGATATCAAAAGGAAGATAGTTTGAAAGTCTGAAATCTGAAAATCCTTGAGTTCATCTTCTGTGTTCCCATGTAACTATTTCATTTTTCCCAGTGCTAACCTTGAATCAGTTTGCTTTGGTCTAAGCACAACACTTTCAAAAACGAACAATTTGTTTATTCACAGGATTCCATTTCCGGTTATGTTTTCTGTTTTAGAAAAGAATATATATTTTACACTTTGGCAGCAGATTGAAAATAAATGTTTGAATGTTATACTACAGGCATCATATTACAGGGGAATGTTTATAGAAAGCGGTTGCTTTATGTCTCGTATTATGTCTCCATCTATTTTTTTGTGTTTGTTTATTTGGTTTGGCTTAATGCAAAGCGTCGAGAAAATGGCGTCAGTGTTGGTCTCATAGATTTTTTTAAGCCAATTTGATGCAAATAGTCAAAAGAATGATATCCGAGCACACACATCATACAAACTTTTCAACTATCGGCTATCCATCTACGAATTCGTGCACCTAATAACTGGAGAGGGGCGTCGTTGGCATCCGGGTTTAGTTAATCTACACACACTCTGCTTAATAGCATCAAGGGATACACATTCGAGCACCTGCACATCCTGACTGTGCGTGCGAGTGCCCCCGCGGTTTGCTAAAGAAATACAAAATTCCTCCCAGTACTGGATAGAGCTTCATCGTCTTGCGATATAGAGAAGATCTCAAATTGTTGCAAAGATAAAAAAATCGGGCAATTTGTTTTTAATATTACACTGCTTTTCTAATCAAAAGCGAAACTTCATAGCAAAACACAAATAGACTTTTTAAGCCTGCTTGCCACGGCGTGTACATTAGGTAAACGCGTAGTTCAAACAAAATCCAGCAATGAACATAATACTTTAAATGCGTTATCTAGCCTGAAAACGAGTCATGCTACTTCCTCCATGTTTTTGAGATGCACAAGGAGTGAACACTGCTCACGTTTCACTTAATTTCAATATATATGTTTGTGTTTGTGTGTTCTGTATTGTGTGTGTGTGTGTGTGAACAGGTGAACACGTACGTGCTGTTAAGGTACCAAGGCTAATGAGAACGATGCATTCTTAGCGCGGTGCGAATGGAGGAAAGTGATGTTCATTGCAGAGACTTTAAGCTTCAAATGATTCATCTTGCCTCTTCGTTGCAACAGAAAAGCAAAGTTGCCGAATATGACGCCCTCCTAACGCTATGAAGAGAACAGAACGATAAAACAGACGCCGGGTGTGTCTGGTGGACCACTCCATCGTGACATTGTACACGTCCCTCGCCTGTGATCAAAGCCTTGTAGCGGCCAGGTGTTATGGACTCGCAGGTATACGCGTGTTTCCGAAGCAGCATCCGTTCCATCATAACCCAGTTTTAACGTGCGTATAAATCGTCGAGCCTACTTTTTATTTATGGTTGCAGCGATTGTTGGTGAGGTGAGAGGAGAAGACAAAAATGGTTTCTCTCCAGTCCCAAGAGAATTACATACCTTCTTCTCGGCCCAACAGTGAACCCTTATATCACATCGACTTCTTCTCTAGAGAGTGGCGGTACCCATGCAATAGCACGTGAGCTGACCTAGTCAACCTTCACTATCCGCTGGTCTTATATTTAGGTGAACGATCCGTTCACCTGCTACAGGAAATGGCGCTAGCAGCAAGTTGTGGCCCCTGATACACTCTTTTGATTGCGTCCCCTTACCCTCGCGTCATGTATTCTCTTACACTAGCATTCTTCGCCTCGTCCACAAATTGGAACCAAGATGAAAAGCTCTCCCTCCCTCACACACACACTCTCTCTCTCTTTCCCCGACACCGCAAACCCTCTCTCTCTTTCTCGCTCGCGGTCGCGCCCTCAGCCATGATGCACGCGCGCTTGCATGCAAGCAAATGAGCTTGTACCATTCTCTGCCTTGGCAGATCATCAATCGACAACGACGGCTTTTTTTTTTTTTTTTTTTGCGGGAAGCAGCAGCCACATGTACGTCTGTCTCTACGCACCACAACTCGTCCCTGGGATCAATTGTCTCGTTGATGCCCAGGCTGACGCTACAAACACTGGATTGACAAACTCTGTGGGATCTGGAAAACACTTCTTGCACATTTCTTTGAGTTGTTTCTCCCTCTTTTTCAAGGCTACCAGCCTTGTTGCGTGAATTTTCGTATTTTCCCATTGTAAAACCTCTAACAAGGGGTCCAGTGTTCCTCTGAATATTCTGGATACATTTAAGTTTAGAGTGGAGATAAGAACATGAAAACTTTTCTTTTAGCTTATATTGTGAAAATATCTGATTAGGGGGATGGTTTTGTGGTAGTGGTGAGGTGTTTGAAACATCAAGGGAGAGGGTAGGCACAAGAAAATAATTGTGATAAAAGGAAAATTAGGTGATATGTCTGTGCCTTTCAACAAAAATGTCATTGTTTCCTTAACACTCAGATGAATCGTTTGCCTTTTCTTGTGGTCTGGGAATACTTCACGCTCTCCAACCCGCAACATTCTTCTTGCACCACCCACTTTCCTTACCCGTCTGCCCTTTCCCACACCCGTCGGAAACGTATTTGTAAAAAAAAAAAAAAAAAATCAGCATAAGCTATGTGTCATAATCTTGTGCAAAGACGAGTAACAGTTCAAGGCCATGTGCTTCTCTTGTGGACATCTGTGTAAATATTTTCTGTGAAATGCCTACGACCCGTTTTTTCTCCCCTTTTATTCTTTTTCTCTTTTCTTTGCCGATTGTCGGGTGTACAGTGTGTGCTCCAGGTGTCAGACTAGTGTCGAGACCAGATCTGCCTTCCAACCTCCTACTCACATCCGCCAAGAGGGCTTAGATTACAAAAGGCACGGCGCAATATTCGACAGTGATTCTTCTTTGGCGTGGAACTTGGGTACACGAAGTGTGCAAACTTACGTGTCGCTCGATACGGGTGTATTAAGGAGTGTCGAGCGAGGGGGGCCTGGCCGAAGAGTTACACAGACTCTTCGATCCCCCACCTATTCACGAGGCCCAGATGGCTTGTCCGTCTTCCTCAACAGCTGATGGAAGTGTCAACACTTCGTGGACAAGCAGATCGAAACCGGCAAAACACTCTGATATCCGGCACTCTCATATCCTCTGTGTGTGTGTGTGTGTGTGTGAGAGAGAGAGAGAGAGAGAGGAAGAGAGAGCGGGTTTGAGAGAGTGTGTGTGCGTGTGAGAGTATGTGTGAGTGTAAGAATGTATGCGCTGTGCTGGTCCTTCTCTCTGTCTCTCTTCGAGTGCGTTGAACCACACAAGTGAAGGTGGGGGAGGAGGCAAGAACAAGACTTTTAAAACTTTTCTAAGACTTCGCCATACCATCCGATTGCAATAAACTTTCTTTGGCTTGAACTCGTCAAGCTTTTTTCCCCTTCCTGCGATCATCTATGGACCGGTTCGCTAGATGTAATCGCCTGTCTGTAAAAATGAGAATAGCTATATGCCACAGCTAGCCTGTTTTGTCTTTGCAACCAGAGTTACCCACAATCCTTTGTTTACGAGCGGAAAAACTTCATACCTGTGTATACGATGCCGATGCACCAAGAACACCACACACGAGTCATGTTTGTTTTTGCAATCACCAGACAGGAAATGTGTTTCTTTACTACTCGCTGGTGGTCCTGTCCTGTTCTCTAAGGAGGTAGCCGTTATCCCATCCGTCGACCTTGCAAAAACGATATCTGTACCGGAAGTAAAACAAATGCAGCGGTAATTACGTGGACGCCCTACTGGCACTGATTACGGTCAGCGGTTATCTTGGAGCTGTTGCGTGTCATCGTGCAATCAGGCCAAATGGACCAATCGTCTTTGTCCAAACAAGTTAGCTCTGCCTCAAATGAGATCATCGGTTTTTGTAATGATGTCTTTTGCGAGGCGGTACGCGTGTCAGTAACAAAGACGGTTCAAAAACAGATCCAGAAGGGAGAAGGTAAGTCTTAGGTAAAGGTAAATATCGTTCCCTAACCTTATTTTTAGGTCCTTGGAAGTGAAGACCTCCCTCGGGGCCAGCTTTGAGTGAGGGTAGTGCCCATTTCCTCACCCTCGCTGCCTTATCTTCCCCAACCCTCTATGACGCCAGGCACCCATTCTTCATTCCCGACAGCTGGGTCGACTGGGAAAAGTTTGCTGCGCCACACGGACATTGAACCTCAGTGCCTTTTGGTTCGGACGCCAGTGCTCTGAATAAAAGTCTTAGAAAGAGAGACGAAACCGAAGCCATCGTCTTTGTGATCATATGGATAAGTTTTACAAAGCTCAAGAAGCGGTGGGCGAGTCAACAACAACGGCGTAAGAAACAGACGGAAGTAATAGGAAAGTAAGGCTACTGGAACCGCGAAATGTACTTGCCAACCTTTAGAGCTACTGTCATTACCGTTATAACCTCAGGGTAGGCGTCATTACAACTATACACCCAGTGTAAGCGTTATCACCTTTACACCTTCAGCGTAAGCGTCATCATTGTAACTTCTGTGTGATTCGAGCTTCAATTATCACAGGTATCTACAGAAAAATATTTTCCAGTTTCTTCTTTTATTTTATGTTGCTTTATTTTTTTATAGGTAGGTTATCCGAAGCACCAATCAGCAGTGCTCTGTACGACCATCTCCTAGGAAGATGGTGAAGAGAGTGAGCCTCAAAACTGTTGCAAACATGGGCGTCTAGCAAATCCTTTTTTTTACAAATGGAAAGAAATAAAAATACAGGGAACTAATAAAGAAACTCCCCAAACTTTCAGTAATGGAACTGACTGCAAAGTTCAGCTGTGTAAGCAGCTGGGAGTTGCCTTCTTTACAGCAGTGCTAAGCCTTGGTCCGGTAACACATTGGTTCTGCTCCCCGATCGCACCCTCTCCCTCCCCAGGTCCCGTATGGGCGACTCTCCACGTCCAACACGGCCCATGATGTTAATTAGACACTTATCTCCCGGTAATAAGGGATAAAAATGAGCTAAATTTGATTGCACATGCACGGCCAAATAATAGTGCGAGACTAGGCAAGCTGCTTAGTGAGGCGCCAAGGAAAAACGTCTCCACAATTGAGCCCCATCCTCAAGACAACCAGTAAAAGTCCCAAAAAAAGCTACTAAAAAGTAAATCGACGATTAAAATGATATATACTCTTGGATTCGGCTTAGAGATGGATTTATGGATTTTTTTTCTTCAAAATATAAAGAAAATAATCTTTAGAAACTAACAATTTTTAAGTAGTGCATAGTGACACATTTCTAACATGACCAAGCACATTAATTTGTTTTCTGTTGGAAAGGTGGAGAGTAGGATGTCAGTAAGTCCGACTGATCAAAAGGTATGAGGTGCTGTATGGGGTGAATTCGTTTCTTGTCACATAGATGGCCAAGCAGCGCATTCTTTCTCTAACTCAGGACTCAGAAATGCAAATCAGGTCTTTATTGACGCTGAACAATTTAACACCTCGCACGAGCCGAAACTCCCTCCCACCCCTATCCTGAGCCCTCGTGTGCTGCCTCTTTGTTACTCCCTGTATATTCATTAATGGATGGCCGAATTATTGCTTGGGAACATGTGCTAACTTTTGTCATTGCTGCAAATATTGAGAAAAAAACCCTTCCAAAGCGGTCCTTTACTGTAGAACAATAAATGTAGCTGCCAGTGTCTGATTTTTAATTTATGATAGTGTGATTTTGTTAAACGTGACATCCTCGCTTTTTCTAGACGCCTTATCATTTGGGAGAAGATTGATTGATTGATTGATTGATTGATTGATTGATTGATTGATTGATTGATTGATTGAACTAGGACCTATAAGAACACCTCCCTTACGGACTTGTATCCTTCAAAAGGAAATGACAAGCAGACGAATGCTTCGGAAAAAATAAGAAATCTTCGGGAAAAAATGGAAAAAAGGGAGACTTCAAAATGACAACACTACTTTCTGTCCTGAGTCTGAAGAACTTGTTACAACACTAACAAATAATCAAAACATGTTCATGAGATTCACAATCTTGATATTGTGATTGTTGATATTATTGACTCTTTAAAGTTCACTCGCGAATATACAGAAGAAAAATCAGGCGCTTGGCAAAGTAGTAAGGAGCTCTGAATTATAAAGAGTTAATATTCAAAGAGTTCAGTTTTGAACATGAGTTCTTCCATGGGGCTAGCTTCTGCCATGTCCTCTGCCTGCCGTCTAGATGTTTTTTTTGTGAGTGTATAAATGGCGGAATGGATGTCTTGAAAGCATTAAACAGAACCGCGCTGTTGTTATTTATCATTTACTTTACTTTTTGGGGGTTGAGTGGATCTGAACCTACATCACCGTGTTTTTACTGGGATTTTTTTTTCTCATTTTCGGAGGAAAGTTTAAGATGTGGTCGATGGGGATGAGCAAAGTCATAAAAGCGGTGGGACTGAAAACAAAGATATCATTTAATGGAAATGCAACAAAGCCCAGACAAATAAATAAAGATTTTTGACTTGTTTAGGAAGGGTCGTTAGGAAGTCTAGGATTCATCAATCATCTTACACACAGTGAGAACTCCCACCCCCACCCCACCGTTTTAAAGCCCAAGATGCGCGCTGACAAAAGCGGATTTATCAAAGCATTTGAAGTGTAGTCATGTGCGCGAGGGGTGAGGATATTGGGGGAGGGGTGACACATTCAGAGGTAGTCAAGGTTAAAGATTTGATACTAAGACTGCAAGTGTTTTAGAAACGGAATCAGTTGTCTTTGTGCAACACTTTTCCCCCTAAAACATTTTTTAGTGAGATTAGAGGCTAGAGAGAGAAAACAGAAGAAGGATGAAATCTTGCATCTCAGAAGACAAAAAAAAGAAGAAGCAGGACGAGAAATAAAGGCAGCCGAAGAACAAGAAGGAAGACAGCAAAAAGAAAAGAATAAAGAAAGGAATAAAAACGCCGTTTCAAAAATATGATGGGTTTCTAATGAAGACACTGCGTGGTCGTAACATCATGGCGCCAATTACTCACCTCTTGTTCGTCTTGACCACAGAGGGCGTTGTTTCCCGCTGATTGGCCTTCCAGCGCAGCACCTTCATTTCAGAGTACCTTCCCCTAATCGATTTCCACCCTCAGTTTATTTCACGTGCCTTTCACGCCCTCCAAGATTTCCTTCTTTATTTTTAACCTTGGCTCTCAGATTTTCTTTTTTTCATAACCGTTTCCTGGCATCAGCTGGCATTAAAGAGGCGCAATCGCTAGAAAACTCCCCGCTGATGGCTGTACAACTGTCATCAGACTGCGTCATCAACATCCATCCTAGCCGCAGCGACCTGTGGGAAGTCATGACAGGCTCCTGTACTGAGTTCAGAGAGAACAGTCTAGATAACAGGACAAGATTACACAGAGAACATGGAGTTCTTTGGTAATTGCTGGCTTTTGTTAGAGGCTTTACTGTGTGCATCCATCGAGCTGAGAAGAAAAAAAAAAGACAGGAATGATAACACGATCAAGTGCAGCTCACCTGCTTTGCTGCCTAATTAGGTAGCTTAATTAAAAAAAGGTTATAGTCTTCTTATATGTCACAGCGGCCGTGTGATGTTTACGGCAACGCCTTGTACTCGGCAATGAGTCCATAGAATCTTGCTTAATTTACAAACGCTATTTATGCTCATGAATATTTCCTTTTGCGTCTATAAATTACCTATAGAGGTATGACAGTGAAATGATTTGATAGTATGTTTTTGTGTTTATGTGTGTGTTTGTGATTGCGTGTGTATGTGTGCTTATGCACGAGAGAGAGAGAGAAAAAAGAAAGAAGGAGATGCCACAGCTGACTGTAAAAATCGCTTTATTTATAAAAATAGAAAGTTTAATCACGAGAAGCTGAACTATATTTCATTATCATCTGAAGATACTAACAGGTGTAACTTCAAGTGCCAGCTGCATGCACACCGAGGCTTTGTGGTCTGTCAATTTGTGCGATGGACTTGGTGAGGCAGTCGTATAGATGTAGTCTTCCTAGTGATATTCAAATGATCAAATGATATGTAAAGTTCGCTTTAACTTTGTGAGACTGTACCACAGCTTCAGCTCCTGCCTTGAACATGTTTGAATTTTTATTAGGTTTGTCATCCAGAGATTAGAACAAAGCAGGGCAACATTCTACCCGCACACAGCCATCACCATAACCTTTGCAGTTTTAATATTTAACTCGGCGTGTTTAGCTGCTGAAATGTTCAAATATCGAAGTATTTAGGTGACTCACAGAATATTCCGTGTGATTTGAGCTCTAGGCAGAAAAAGCATTTCGTTGTAGATGGTTGTCTTAGGGTCATTAACTTCCGCAGCAATGTTTTCACGTTTGGCACAGTGTACCAGGAGCTGGTGTCTCCGTTATCCCAAGAGCATTCTCATTAGACACTCATTATCCGGTTCTACGAAAATGCTATCAGCAAGATATGATATCAACAAGCCGACCATTCGTAACACAGGGAATTCTGGGACATCGCGGGAAAGACAACTCCTACAGTCCGCTGACTTCCCCTTGTTAGCGTTTAGTGATAAACTTACTTTCGGGATCACCTTAACTCCCAAGCCACGACTTTAAAGTTTCTTTCGTTTTATTTGAATAACAATGAATTCACCAAATGTTAGTGCATACCCTGTTAGTGCAGACTGCAGATCTTTATGTCTGATCCAGTCTTCTATGAGGCACAGCTGCATTACTTAGTGACTAATGATAATGTGAAATTCACGCGCGGTTGCTGGCGATGCAAAACAAAGTGAAAGTAAGTCCATCAAAGGAAAAAGAAATTACTCTTTTGCATTGCACAATGTAGCCACATCATTTTTTCTACCAAATCTACTCTTTCTGGTATGAAGTCTAACAAACTTTATCCACCACGCTGCTCCTTCTGGTCTTAAATATTATGTAACCACGAGATAGTGTGAACCACATAATTTGTTCTAGATTGTTTGATACAAATTTATTATTTCTGTTGATACACACGTGTGTTTGTGAGAAAACAATGTGAGGTGTTGATAAGGTATTGACACACTAGCAATAATCTAAAATTGTTTATTCATAAAGTTCGTCTGATTGTAGTTACACAGCGTATTACCAGACGTGTGGTTGTAAAGATGTCTTACTTTGATTAGAATCAGAAAACAGAGAGAGAGAGAAAAAGAGAGGTTCACACACATAGAGAGAGAAAGACACACACAGATACAGAGAGAGAAACACACACATCCACACATATAGAGATAAAGACACACACACACACACACCACACCCACTCCCACGAATAGAAAAAAATATCGCTAAATGGGGACAATTGCTGAGGGGCACGACATCTATTCACTTATATCACGCCACATCAAAGAAAAATATACAAATGTCAAGTCGATAGCATAATTAGTTTGTACGAACATATATTTGTTTTTATTTTTGAACAGCAGCATTAGCATCAGTATGGGCGTTCATTCACGGGTGATGAGTTTCAAACCAGACTGTCTGCCCTGAAGAGGAAAATGGTGGTAGCAAAGGACAGCTAACCCTTTGGCACTGTGTGCACGATGGGTCTGCTTACAACGATCCCAGGAGTATAACTGGGGGCCACCCTTTTTCTCATGCGGTAAACATGCTGTATATATGACATATATTCGAAAGGATACTCCAGTCTGTACAAAGCTTCCCAGCAGAGGCGTCATGTAGAACCTACTGCATGAAAGAGAATGTGATGCTATAATTTATCTCAGCAGAATCTTAAACAAGGTTAAGTCTGTCATCTCTGCCAACTATGATATATCCTCTTTAGAATAATTTATGTCTCACGTCTAAGGGAGATCAAAAGGTTAGGGGAAAAGTTGAGAGGATGTCGAAGGTTGAGCACGTGGATGTCACGTCAAATGGACAATAAAGTAAATTCATAAATAATCGTGAAAATAAAACCACAAGGTCAGTTCTCACAGCAATCTTTTCGGCGGTTCTCTGACAGAACAGCAATATTCAGGAAGCACAGTTCGCTAGCACCGACAAGACCGTCTGTGGCTTCTTGTCAGGTGCAGACACTTGCAATATGGTCCTTCAATGTGCAGAGAGTAAGATGAGTGGCTCAAAGTAACCTGCCCTGCCTCAAGCTTTTCGAGATATTTACAACCGTTATAACACTTGCACCTGACATCCGCTTGAAAAGGCCGACAACAGACGAGCTTATATATATATATCAATATTTCTTTTTGGCTGGGAGACAGCTAGCTTGAAAACTGCTCACACTCTTTCAATACTAATTCGCATTAAGGCTGAAACGACTCTTTCTCTCGCACGTGCTCGCGCCTGTGCATTTTTAGGTTTTAGAAGCTAATAGCAGTCAGACCATCTCTACATGACAGCTGAACGGGTGTCGTTGAAAAAAAAACCAACACGCACACTTACATAGTGGCTAAGCAAAAAACTCAGACATGTGAAGAGTTAACATAAGTCGGGACATTTTGGATATGATCTGTAAAGACAGTTAACGTGCGACTACTTTAGCGATGTCCTTGAAATTCATAATGCAGAAGACAGAATGAAAAAGTCCACAGGGTTGTTCCTCGTCCTACTCTGGTGTCTTAGTTTTCAACGAAATCCCCTACCAGTGTGCACCGATCAAATTTCAAAGACATTTTTTCTCCAGATATCAATTCGGTGACGAAACGACGAAGAATCGAACGCAATCAAATTATCAAACTGCAAAGAAAGTGTTTATCTGCTGTGGCTTTTTCTTGTTGGCTTTTCTACTTTACACGAATTTTTTTAATACCAACAACCTTCACCGTCCTTGTGAATGCATGATCTTAGAAAATTCCAAAATTTAAAAACTCTTAAGAATATTAAAGGGAATGTTTGTGAGCAGAAGGATCATTCCGGCGGGACCGCCATGATAGGTGGCACCCACTTGTGGTGCATGGACCCGGCAAAGTGACTCCCATCGTCATTCAACTCACATTTCCGACTGCTTCGACCGAACACTGAAGGCCGACTAACCTCAAAGAGCTCTGGTAATTATGCTTATGACTCACGGAGAACAGTGAGTGGTACGGTCTGGGGTTTGACTGCCAGACAATAATGGCCGTCATGGACAGCGTGAAGAGTGAAATGAAGGAAGCCAGAGAACTCTCAAGCGTATTGTGTTGCTCCCCAATTCTTGCACTGCTCTTATTGAGATAAGCTTCCTGTCCGGATAAATAATCTAAAGCAAACCTTATAGCAAATCCTAAGGGACCTTCAGAACGGGGCGAGGAAAGTTTTTATCTCTCTCTTTGTGTCAAACGTAGCTGGTCGAAACGAGTGTCCTAACGCAGTCTCACATTTGTATTATATACATATATGCCTAATAGTGATTTGTGATTAGACCATTATAGCAAGCGTACGGTGCTTCTTAAATGGCCAAATATGGAAAACATTAGAACATGACTGAAGAAGTTGTTATAAAACCATTAGGAACAAACTTTGCCTAAAGTGGTAAAATATTTGTCCTCATTTATCCAGTGAAGAATGGCTTGTAGCAAGGGTAAGGCGGAATTTGTGCTTTACGTCGAGCCAGCAACTAAGGTCAGATCACAACACAGCAGCCAACTCTGTAAATAAGTGCCACATGCAGAGAAAAAAAACAGCATACCCCAGGAGAGATCTGAACCCAGGACACCCAATCCTCAACTATACACGTGACAGGGGATACCTGTTGCGCCACCGGACCACCTCAGCCAGTGTGTGATTGTCAATAGCAAGGTTAAGTAAACAATAAATAAAGCTTTGAGAAGAAACATCCATCTGCTGGTATGTAGAACATCTGAACGTTTCACCAGTGCTGCAAGTTGAAAACAAAGCAAACCTCACTCATTAATTACAACGATGTCAGTGGGATTTGAGGGACTGACAGATATCAGATGGCCAGGCGTAGGGAAGACAAAGGCCACAGGTACAGTGGTGAAAAACGTTAACACGAGGATGACGTGGACTTCCTTGTACACAGGTAAGTTGTCGGAGACATCATCAGCTGTACACATATTTCCTGCAGGCTGATCTTTATTCATCTCTTTGCCAGACCTCGAAATGCGCTAGCCACGGACTGTTGGCGACACTGAAACTGTTTTGAATTAGGGACACTTCTTGATGTGAGAAAACATAATAAAGGGTAGGTCTTAGGATGTTATACGAGGTGTGAGAAGACACGGTAAAGAAGAGGTCATAGGATGTTATACGAGCGGTGATTGCGGCGGCGTCCAAACATCTGTTCAAATCTTTTGTCTGTGAAGAGAAAGAGAGAGAGAAGGAAAAAGGGGAGAGAAAGAGAATGAGGAAGAATTTGCAAGTTAACAAGAGTACAATTTTTACTGTTGGAAAAAAAAGATTTAAGACCAGCACTAGCCATCCCAGAATCTCAACAACATTTTGTTCTTGTCTCTCAACTCACAAGCATCGACATTTCTCTATATCTACAATCTCGAAACATAAACTGTTCTTCCCGGTTTCATCTTCATCTTCACTGGTTCAGCATCTCCTCCTCCTCGTCACCTTTATGGCGGCACCCAGTCTCGTATTGTAGTCAAGTCTGCTTCAGCTTATCGCCACACACCCCCTATCTTCACACTCAGCTCCCCCCCCCCACCATCTCAGCACCGGAGTCTGAAATTTCTAGTCATTCAACGACAGACGTATGTCAATGCAAGTGTAAGCTCGCGCATCGCATGCTGCTGCAGTTCTGACTTATGTGAAAGACATCTACCTCCTTCCCTTCCCTTTCAACATTTGCATACCTTTCCCTACCCCCTCTTCCTAACGAACCCCCCCTCTCCAACCCCTTATTTTCTCGCTCTCCTCATAGCTGCACAGTGAGGGTGTAACACAACAGGCACAACGATATGCCAGATCTTTCTGACAGACAATGTCCTTTTTTACGTGTGTGAGCGCGGGCACGTGCGAGTCTGCATGTTTGTTTGTTTTTTTATTTTTTTTAACCCGTGGCCGACATTCGGCGAACGAGTGCCGTGCGTACGACAAGCCTTCGTTTGTGTGTGTGAGTTTATGTATGTGTGATGTCAAGATAATAACTTCAGTCTAGAGCGGCTAGCGATGTCATACATTCCGAGAAAATTTTACTTTCTTGCCAAAACCTCCAGGCCGGAGGAGCCAGAACCCGTGTCAGCAGTCAACTCCTGGGGGTCGTTGTAAGCAGACCCCTCGTGCACACAGTGCCAAAGAGTTAGCTGCCCTTTGCTACCACCATGTTCCCTCTTCAACCCAATCAGCCCATCAACCCACGACATATTCAACCTGCGTATAACCATCGTCTCTGGCGCAACCGCAGCCCCCTCAACCCATCTTCCTTCATTCTCATCTATTCCTCCCTGATCTTTGTCATTCACCCCACCACAAACCTCCCAACCTCTCTCTCCACCCTTACCTCCCTTCGGGCTCGGAAATATTCACGTCGCGCATTACCGCGAGATCAAGCAGTGACAGTTACCACTGACATACGATTCTTGGCGTGGTACGCGACCCGCAGGCAGGAATCAGCCGAATTTGGAAATAGGGGCCTTTGCCAGTTCACTTGACAGCAGACCGCAGCAGAGAAGGGGAAGGGAGGTGGGCATGAGACGTTTTCAGTGTGATTGTCTGATTGCAGTTTGTCCTGGCAGAGCGTTTGAACCTGAACGTTTGATCGCGTGACCTTCTGAGGTCTACCTGGTCCTTTGATTTCTTAGTTTATTCTTTGGTTGATTTTGTTTTGTTTGCTTAAATGTGTTTTGGCGTTTGTTTCGCTTTAGGTTTATTTTTGTGGTTTTAGGTTTAGTTTGTTTGGTTTAGTGCCCAAGCTTTGGTTTGAAAGGGTTTCTTCCTTTGTTTCTCGCCTATAAGGGTGCAACTTCTCTTAATTTTATCGCCTGGCATACGTTAAGCTCCGAGAACCACTCCAAACTGTCAAGAGAAGGAAGGATTTCTTCAGAGATTTAGCATTAAGGTTAGTTCTAGTGCCTTTTGAACAATCAAGGCGAACTACGAAGGCAACGAAAAGTGCCGAGCTCTGTGTTTCACGCATTAACTACGGTGGCCTAAAATAAGAAAATAAGCAGAAACATGTCATTGGGCTCAGACGCACACAGTTTACTACGACGATAGGTCTATACATCGTTTACATGCTTTTGCATCTACGTGTTTTAACTGAGAAGATGTCATAGATATATATCTAAATTTATGACATGTACACTACGTCAAATAAGGCAACGAAGAAAATAGGATCTAATACTAAGTTATTTGTGTACTTCGTAATTACCATATTTTGGGATAATTTTTTTTTTCAGCAGCGTAAAAAGCGTTATATATTTTATTTTTCTAAGCTTTCTCCTTCTTTCACTGTGCGTTTAAATAAACCATGACAGTACTGGAGAAGCCCTGAATTTGTTTTACGGAACCTTTTTTCTTTTTCGCAGCTAGTATCGGACCGGCAAAAACGCACAACATTTGAACAGTCAAGACGTGTTTTGGGGACGTTTGAAAAAAAAACATTCCTATCGCAACACGTTGCATATTTCGTAAACTTTGCCTCCGAGAACCTCAGTACCAACGCAAGTCAGGTTCTCAGTCATCTGAACAGGATGAATTCCAAAATCTTTGCTGGCAACCAGACACAAGACATCCTAAACAAAAACAATCTTTCTGTTGGAAACCACGTCC
This sequence comes from Marisa cornuarietis, assembly GCA_004794655.1. Classification (NCBI taxonomy): domain Eukaryota; kingdom Metazoa; phylum Mollusca; class Gastropoda; order Architaenioglossa; family Ampullariidae; genus Marisa; species Marisa cornuarietis. The sequence continues at coordinate 5,515,224 of SMMW01000010.1, read as the reverse complement.
TCGTAAAACTGCTGGAGCAAGCGTTTGTTCAAGATGAAAATCGTGTGAGTAAAAAATATAGGAGAGAGAGAGAGAGAAAAAAAAGAAATACGAAGGGAAGTTAAGGCAGCTCCCTGTTTTAACCCCCTGTGTCATTGGCGAGACATTAGAGTCAGAAGATCAATAGCGTGCAATCAAGACATGACAACCCGCTGCTGACCTAAGGAAGTGGGCATCGATACTCAATCAATTTGTGATCAGCCTGCCCGGCTTGGAGTGTGCATGGAGGGAAATGGTATAATCAGCCAGGCTGCGAAGAAAAGTTGAACAACTAAATGTAGCCGATTTGCACGACAGGAAACAGACGGGACGCGTATTGATTGTCCCGTCATGCATTTTGTCGAAGTTATTTAGAAAAAGGCAGTTTTTCATTCCTGACGTGGGAAAGAAACGTTGGCTTGAAACATGCGTGCACGAGGCCCATATAGCATGTGCAAGAGCATGAGTGAAAGATAGGCAGAGGAAGAAAGAGAGAGGAAGCATTCGAAAAAAATCAACAGATGCTTTTATTCTGGCATTACTTCCTGTCCACCAATTTTTGTTAAAAGAAATAAGCTTCTAAACGAATTTTGCTTTAAATTTACGAAAGCTTTTAGTCGCATATATACTTACAATCAATGGGAAGCAGACATTTTCAGGGGAAATCAAGCACGATATATATAAATATATCTATCATAGGTTTCGTAGATTGACATATACAAGATAGAACTGTCTGTTTTTCTTCGAAACCTCGGAGTGTAGACACATAGAGACTGATAAAGTGGTGAAATATTAGCTTTATCTCCACTACATTTTGTAAGGGAGCTGGTCCTTTCTCCTTTGAGTCGGTCCACAGGTTTGTTCTTCCGTCCATCCGTCTTTCTTTATATCTTTTTTCTCTTTTTATACCTGTCCTGATTTACATTAACTTTATTTATTTTTGTTTATTTGTGATTTATGTTTATTGACTGATGTAGGGCGTGTGCACTTATTTCTTCATTTTGTCATGATAGATGACGTAAACCATATTTATCATTATCAACATTTTCTAATATATTATATTTGCCGTATCGAACCTGCTGGACGGACTTTTAAGTCTCCCAGTGTCAAGTGTTGCATTATAAAAAAATTAACATGGCAATGGCTGTGGGGACAAGCCCAGATCAAGCGAGGATTAGGGACGACATCTTCACCAGATGACAGTGCTTAAAAGCAAAGTGAGATCAGGAGGCTGATCAAGAGACAGATGAGCATAAAAGGCTACGCAGACACATAGATGAGTGGTTTAAACTTGCCTTATGCATCTTTCGCTCTCTTGCGCCAAGCTGGACGAGACATCTGTTTAGAAGGTAGGGCTAACTCACTGTGACATGTTTGTCTCAAACACAACAAACACAATCTTCTACATCAAATTTCTTCCTCTTTTAGTCTTCGTTTGTTGTTTGTTTGTTTTTGTTTTCTTGTTTCGTTAATTTTTTTTCATTTTTTTCTTTACCTTGGTCTCTTTGTTATTTGTTTGTCTCTATCTTTCTTTTGTTTGTTTCTATGGGGTTTTTATTGTTGTTGTTTTTTTTTTGAATGTGTGTGTACATGTGCAATGTATGGTATGAGGAGATAAAGCGTTACGTGTGCTCGTGTGTGCGTGCGTTTGTGTGCATGTTTGTGCTTGAGTGAGAACAAGAATGTCTTCATATGCGTACCTGCGTGTGTATCTGTAAACCGCTGCACTGGTTGCTGAACTGATATCAGCAGCTCGTTTTACCTTGAAAATAAGCAGCAAACCTTTACACCTTTGCCTTTCGTTCTCCAATCTGTCCTTCTGTCTCTATCTTCATTTAAACAAGAGAAACCTCCTCTTTGCATAAAACAATACGAGAGGATACACAAATATAAGCCGACTGGGAAGCACCAAAGCATACGACGGAGGTCCCTGTCGGTAGGCTGATAAAGAGGTCTGAGCAGTTGTGACGCTAGGGGGCGCCTCTGTAGCCCTTCTCTTCTCCATGACGGGAAGGAACTCGTAGTGAAGGCCGTGGACGGACTGCAACACGCGTTACATTCAAGGAGAATTGGATCTGTTGGATGCAGCCAAGGCATTTGGGTGACTGTGGCTTATTAGATCAGGGCCGGTGGAGGAGGCAGAATTTGCACAGATTACATCCGGCATTAATATTCACACCAGTAGGGAGGCACTGGTCGGGGCGGAATCTTTAACTCCTATCGCTTGACACGCTTTTGTTTGTAGAAGCTTAAAAATGTTACATTTGTGTGTGTGTGTGTGTGTGTGTGTGTGTGTGTGTGTGTGTGTGTGTGTGTTTTGGGTCACAGACATCTAGAAAGAGAAAAGATAAAAATAAAAAATACGTATTGTCAGAATTTTTATTTACTGTGCAGCAAAACAATAAAGCACTCTCCCTTTCCATATCCGCCATCTAACCACCATTGAATCCTTTAAATGTGCACTAAAAACGCACTTCTTCTTTAAGCATTATTCTTAACACCAGTTCCCACAATGCTAGTCTTTTTTCCCACCGTTTCTTCCATTTCCGCTTATTTCTACTTCCCTGCTGGTTTTCCTTTAGAATAATCATTCTGCTCTCAGTCTTTGTTCCTTGGTTCGTCTTTGCGTTTTATGTATTTGGTTTTTATTTGTCATCGATACTGTTGTTTATTCTTCCGTAGTTTATATGTTTTTTGCTTTATTCTTCTGTCCCTCGTATGTCGCCCCTGTCTCGTTCTTGTTATTAAGCGCTAAGAGCATGTTCCTTGAGTTTGAGTATGCGCTATACAAACTTTACGTTTATTGTTATGATACACACACACACACATCTAACCAGCGATCAAATAGAGAAAAAAAGAGAAAGGATACAGTGTATTGCAATTAGTAACCGTTGATGAAATTAATAACAGACGAGTAGCTTCACAAGACATTTTTTTAAACATGATAATGTTCTGAAGACAGGCACATCAGACTCCAGCCACAGATTTAAACAAGGCGTCCAAGCTGGTTGTCATGGGAGCAATATTCTACGCCCAGGGTGCTCCTGCAAGGCGCACTATTTTTCACAATAGTCACTCACAAGAGTCATGATGCCGCAGGAAGTAGCACAGAATAGCCAGGCAGGTGCCACGGTGCCCGGGAGGACACCGACTCATCCCCAGACATCGGCATTGTGACGTATGCGATAGAGACGGGAAATTAAGTTGATTGACCCAAAGAGATCCTTGATAAAGAATCCCTGCTACGATTGTGCGGCCTATCGACCGGGATTGGTGCATAAAAACTATTTACCTTGATGAAAGAATTGCTTTTCCTTTTTATTTAAAGTTTTTAAAGTCCGCGAAAATGTAGCGTGTGTAAAGCGTAGGTGAAGTCTCCAAGTTTCTATGATCTTAGAAACTTTGTTTTTCTTTGAACATTTTTTTCTCATAATACTTGAGAACTGGACAAAAAGTTGTTATTGATTGTGAACTATAAAAAGTAATCTCTCAAGATGTGAACATCTAAATTTATTCTTTGCCAGCGTTTTCCGTATCATCAACTCTTCCTAGCTAGGGTACATTCGTTCGTTCCTATGTTGTCCTGGAGTGTTCTGCTGAGAACTGCCTTGATAATGCCATTTCTCATAATTAGCAAGGCGTGGCTAATACGTGAATGAAAGCTGTATTTTCTGTAATGATGGCTTTATTCTGGAAAAATACCACCCAAGTGTCCATTATCGGAGTAACTTCACTATTAACGCCATTTGCGAACCTCTCATCTACGGGCCACAAAATGTTGAGTGCTATTTGAGCATGTTGTAGAGTAGGCTGGAGATCTGCCTTTACGTGGATGTGGCAATGGCTTCCGGAGACACTAGGGCTGCAAATGACAGCTAATTCACCATAACATGACAAGCAAGAGGCAGATGGGGACAACCCTAAGAATGTCGATGGCTACACATTCCCAGACCGAACAGATGTTCCACTAAAAAGTGGGTTAGACAAGATAAGATCAACAGCCAACTGTATTGTGTAGTTTTGAAAGGTCTTAAAGGACCACTGGGATGCAATTATTTCTAGTGATTGGGTAACGTTCTGTCTTCTCAAACCTTGGTGATTAATCCCTTCCGTTCTTGAGATACTCGCCCATAAACATCACCATGCACAAAAAGATTTCACTAACGTCCCTGTTACATAGAAATGCCTATTTTTCATGTCATCTCTTCCAATTGGCTACGATCTGTGAAGTATAAGCGTGTCTATGTAAACTCCTGAAGTCTATGCTGCGTTCCTCTTTATAATAGAGCAGGGCAGAAAAAAGATTCGCAAAGAGGTACGCAGGACCCGAAGTGACCTTACTGCTCGATTCTGCAGCTGCATAATGCGAGATAAATCTGCGTCTGTACTTGAGACTTGCTACATGCGTGGATGTCTAAGCTCCAGTCCTACAAACGCCAAACACTGGGATAAATCTGGTCTATGAGAGTTCATTGCTATTTGTACAGTACTTGCACTAAAGCTTGGACCAGTCGTGCCAATATTTTGTTTTTGCCGGGAGGTTTACCTTGTGCTTATTTTCATGTACCAACGTTATAGTATTCTCTACACACCTACTAAAACTACAATGAATGATGTGGTTGCGCCATTATCTCCGTTTCATCCAAAACACAAATGGGCCTAAAAAGCTTTTACGTCTGACAGTAATCCCTCTGACAATGTCATTGTACTATTAGCAATTACTAAACAACGACAGGCCAGACAGATATTTTGAAAGAAAGCAACACAAATCTTTCTGAAATAAAAAATAACTCCAGTGAGCGATAGGAGGGCCGTCAAGTCGGTCCCCTCTGCGCTTGGGTTGGTCCGCAATGCCTATCGATTGGTCTGGAGGTCCCAAGCGTTCTGTTGTGGTCATGACTTCATCCCCTTCTCGACAGGGAGTTTGACAACCTCGACTGTCATGTCTTTCTTCCGAACAGGACTCGGAAGCGTATCAGGCAGAACCTGACAGTCTGGCCATCTAGGGCGCGAGTGCAAAAACGAACCTGATGTGCCGATGCTAAGTGACTGCAGAGAAAGTAAACTATTTTTTTTTTTTACTGGCAACGTTACTAATGTGTTGATGCGATTGAAAAGGGAATGGGCGGAGGAGAAGTTCTTTCCTTTGCTGTAGACCTTTATTCCCCACCCCACCCACTGACGGCCATTAAGCATTCGTCCGCACACGTTTCTAACATGAAAGCTTGTGAAAGAGCGCTACTGATGAAAGTCACTGAAGCCACGCTTGAGTTTTAATTCTTGACAAGTGTTGGGAAAGACAGCTCTTCGGGGAAAGAGTTATGAGGGGGAAAGAACCGCACAGCAGAGTTACAAAACTACATCAAAACTCAAAAGACAGCAAAAGCAGTGTGATTTTCTGTTTTACCCGAAGAGTGAGCAACAGCTTAAAGTTCCTATTACGTGAAGAGAACGATAACAGCACGACAAACGTATCAAAACAGAGGAAGATACGATGCTTGGAAGGGGGAGACCACCCCGACGTAGTACATGTGAAAAGGGAGACGACCCAAATGCGGAGGACTGGTAAACGACCCCCCGACACACACACACACACTCACACACTCTCTCTCTCTCTCTCACACACACACACACACACACACACACACACAAACACACACACACACACAGAGTACAAGCTAAGAAATAAAAGAACAAGTAAGATTAAAAGTTTTTTTGACGAAAACAGTTTTCCTTATAGCCTCTTCTTCAAGACCCTTCCAGACCAGCAAGAAAGAGCAAGCTTCTTCATACTGCCAGGGTTTTCTTGTGATATGCTATTTCCGTGAAGTTTGCCTCCCCTGCATTTGACAGTCAGAGTCTCTCGAGACGTGCTGCTGGAACTTGACACGTGGTCCTAAGGCGAAATCTGATTGGTCCGCACTCTCGACGATCTGTCGCACTTTTAGTCGGCAAACACTTTCCTCCTTGTTTGCATTACAAGGAGTGGTTCTAGTTTCTGACTGGCGTCATGAAGTAAAAATATTCGTAAATTCCTATAAGAAATAAGTAACAACAGAAATATAACGAATCCATTTTATCAAAAAAATATGCATTTCTAGCATCGCCATGAAAGTAAATAACATGAAAACAAAAGATTAAACAATACATATATAAGTTAACATGTCGCTTATTTTAATTTCATTTTGACGTGTAAGAGTAGAACTGCATTCATTTTCTTAAAATGTTTTATTTTATTTTTTGCAATCTGTTATGAGAAGGCATACTGGAAGGGTTTAAAATGACATAGGCGAGAAGTGAGAGCCTTTATATGAGGTTAATTATTTTGAAATTATTGAACCTGGCACCTAAAGTGGGGCACAAATTGTTAAATCCTTTTGTAATACGAGACTGGAGAAGAGGGTATTTTACTGCTTTGGATTTGCCAGCAACAGCGCTATTCAATACCGACTTTCTTGCTTTGGCCACGAATGTTGGCATCTCCTGTTGTTTTTATTCCAGGTACAGGGACATGCCAGAAGATTAGCAACACTTTCTAACGCTGTAAATAAATGATCTTCTCCTCTTTTTTGACCTGACAGCATCCCTTTCTTACTGTTTCCTCTGACCGCGGCGAGTGAGCTTTCCACGAAAGAACGAAAGAGTTCCCCACCGAAAGCGGTCCCTTTAATGATCTGGCACTCGTGGCTGGCACTGGCAATGTGAAGAAAAATCATCCTTCAGATAATCATCGTTTTTCGATGTATTTCTGACGCTGAAATGCTTGAAGCTGTCTTCCTGCGCATCTCGAAGTACAGAAAGATCACGATCTGTAAATATTCTTCAGAAATTCTAAAAAAATAAACATTTGGACCTGCTGGAAGAAATGGCTGGACGAGAAAGCACCGGATGAATGAAACATTTTAAGGTGATGCTGAATCATTGCTAGACCGTGTGCAGCTGACAAGTGCTGTTTAGTGGCCGCAGTACTCCTCGCTATGTCATATGATGGGACAATTATATCGGCTCATTATAGTAAAAAAAAATGTAAAAATTCACAGGAGAACAAAGCAACTCAGCCTGTCAGGCGCAGCCTCGTTTCCGTATTTTTTTTTTTTTTATATCGGCTCATTCATAAGATGCCATTCAAAAACCATTTTAACTGGACAATGTGCCGCACCGGCAAACCTCCAAAGTATCCCAAAGTCCCATTGTACTGACAAATTTATTTGCGTGATAGTGGAAAACAAGTCTAAACTAGCTTAATGAATGTTTCAATGCCCTGAACATACGTTAAATAACATTGGTTTCCGATTCTTAAGGTATACTAAAAAATAGTTCAATAATTTTAAGTGACTTTCTTGTTGTTTGCAAAACTTCTCTTTTGTCGTGCTTGGTCAATAGTATATTGTAGTCTAATCTGACAACGCCTTTAACTCATATTGCATAATATAATTATGTTGTTTGCATCTATGATAAACATGTAGCAGCTCTCAACAGATAACCGCCAATTCTTTGAGCTTAGATGAAGACAAACAAAAATGGTCTGGGACAGCGACAAAAATTGATTGATTGATTGATTGATTGATTGATTGATTGATTGATTGATTGATTGATTGATTGATTTACGCACGCACGTACTCTGTTTAGGATAAAATTCTTTCTCCAAGCTGTGTCAAAGGTTAAGACATAAATTTGAACCTGTGGTCATCGTATCATCATACTTCATGTTCGAGATTCGCGTGGTCAGTTCACGAGATTTTGAGATGTCTAGTCAAAGAACAGACGTATCCCCTACAGACTGGACACTGTTCTCGCGGAATCGCCATCAACCTCTCCCTCGTTCTTCTATCCTGCCTTCTCACCGCACTTCCATCTCAGCACCCTGTAACGATTGTTTATCCAAAGAACTGTCTTACCCAGAATCTTGGAAACGTACAGAGACCAGAAATTCCTTTATTTACATATAAAAGTACTTTTGAAAAATGACGATGTATGAAAAAAATAAAGTACCAGGACAGAATTTCCGACTGCAATCAGCTTTTTTTTAACAAGTGACAAAAGTAAAAGCGGGATGGTGGGGCAGGTGGAGGAATACAATCAATGCGTCTTTAATCTCAGAAATTACTGTAATAAGATGCCATTCTGTACCTTCCTATCTCAGCAGTCGCTGTCCGCTCTATATTCATAACTTGTGTGCAGAGACAGAGGCCGCACCCAAATCGGCCATAGAAATGCACAGCCCAGCACCCTCCCAAATGCTGACTCCATTCAGCCCTTCAGACTGGGCCTTTAGTGAGCCTGCCAAAAGGGTCGAACATGGTTTGTAGGCTTTGCAAACATTCGCCAAGCTTCACTCTGTCTATGCTCGTGTTGCCCACAGCAAAAATGGTAGAAGCAAAAAAAAAAAAGGCAGTAAATTCGGATTTTTTTTTCGAGGGGTTGGAAGGTCAGAGCAGAGCTACCATGAACGGAAAGATGGTGGGAGACATTTAGTCTTCTGGTGTTTCTTGCTCTTTCTTTCTCCACCGCAAAGCACATCGCGCTTGTGGGAGGGGGAAGGTGGATCTTGCCTAATTGGTTGTCGGTGTTCTTTTGTTTGGACGGTTGTTTGTTTATGGACGTCAAATCTAAGATAATCGAACACGTTGCTCCCAACAGCAAGGGCTGTCAGTTGGGCTGATGTTGTGTCGTGGCCTTGCCTCGCTTCATTAACCAGCTTGATGGCGTCAGGAGTGCGCTGGCTTTGGGGGCCGGCATTACGACCAGTCACTCGCAAAGGAGTGCGATAGCAGAGGCCAGCTCCTTTCAGGCAGCACCCTTTGAATAAACATTGACTCCAGAAAAAGTTCTTGATTCTTCATTTTTTTCTCGTTCTCTTCTTCTTCATTAATTCTTTTTTTTTCTTTTATTCCTTGTTGTGGTTTGTTTTTTGTTTGTTCTTTCTCTCATTTGTTTGTTTGTTTGGATTTTTTTGTTCCTTTTATTATTATATTTATTTGCTCTTTCTTTTCTGTTCGTTTTTCAGTTTTTGTTCTGTCGTTTGTTCTTTTGGTAGCTTGTACTTGTTTTTTTTCTTCTTTCTTCCTTCTTTTTCTTGTTCTTTTCTCCTTCTCCTGCCTCTCTCCTTCTTCTAGAAATCATTTTGAAGTGGACGGGTGAGGGAACGCTGGCCGAATGACTATCAACAGTTACTGTTTCTGGAGGCTGTGTTCTTTGAGTTCTTTTTAAAAAGAAGATGTCTTCTACACTAGCTGTCTGATTTTCCTTTGACGATATCTTGCCTAGAAAATAACATTTAAAAAAAGAAATGTGATGGAGACGTTAGATTATTCATTGACGTAGACGCGATTTTATTATCTTCGTCATCTTCATTTTGGGCAACGCTGCTTTGAAAGAAGAAGGTAAGGTGATAACAAAGAACATGAACATTGTCTCCTAGTGCTGTCTCCATTATCACCAGTCTCTATATATTTTATAACAAATGCAGCAAAATGAAAGAATTACTTTTAAAGCAGATCTGGTATCAGTAATACAAAATGCTTTTTGAACAAATATTTCACAACTGTGTGTATGTACGTATGGATGTGTGTGAATGAGAGAGAGTGAAGGAGAAATATACTTCAGGAAAAAGAAAAAGGTTTCTCGGATGTAAGAGGTTGGGAACGGCCATGCAGCAACAATTTGATTAAAATTCTTATTTAAATGACATATTTATTTATTTCTGGAACATTAACACGGAATCTAATTCAAAGACTAATTGAAAGTGCTGACAACATGCCCCACATCTTGCATATTATACCGATCTTCTGTTGTATAGGTAACTTTCTTAGCCAATTGCAACCTATACAGGGCAGAGACAGTTAACACCATAAATTTACACCACATCCCTATCTTTAAACAACCGTTTTAGAACATTTTGACAAACCATTCCTGCACAGAGGTACGGGATCGCTCGATTCCAAAACGTTCGGGAGTCTTCTGGACCAGTCACCAGTCTGTTTAGAAGAGGACGCTGATTCAGATTTTCAAGAGATTTCCCCAAGGATTCTGTCCCTTGCAATTCCCTAAAATTATCTAAAAAATGTTTCTCTCGCACCCAAGACCCAAGACATGCTTTGACTTGATTTTGTTGGAGAATTTTTTGGGTCCAAACTATCTCATTATAAAAAAGGCAGGCAACGAAAAAGTAATCACTGAAAACTGCCTGTGTCAAGAGGGACGCTTTCTCGCCCAAGCATCTTCAAGTTCCATTAGCGGTGCGTGAGCTGGAGGAGTGGTGGGAGGGGGAGAAGAGATCGGGGGAATTGATATCTGACCACTTGACTACGAGCCGGCGGGAAGGACTCGGTGACAGTAGTTTAAGCCCCTGTCCACGACAGAGTGCATCAGATCAGGTTTACATCCGCAATACCCTGGTTAAAGGCCACCCAGATTACAAACCAAATATATGACTGTGCTTAGCCCATCGCAAGATATTTTATTTCTTAAATCTGGGTTAAAAGTAATATTTTTCCTTTGTTCACGAAGTACAAGTTCTGGAAACAAGACTTTCATAGAAATGCACTTAATGCTTAAAAGTGACAGCAGTTTAGGAGATAGTTAACGCCACACCATTGACCTTTCTTCTGCCTTGCCCAAAAGCTTTAGTGCAATTTCTTTTAAAGATATTAAAGATAATCTCAGTATAAAATAACATTCCCAAAAATTACGGGTGAACAACAATCTTCCGTTCTCTCAATACGCCAATAAACATCCTTCAGCGATTAACACACACACACACACACACACACACACACACACACACACACACACACACACAGACATGCGCATTGCACGTGGGTGAGTTTCAGTTCTGAATCCGCCAACTAAAAGGGATCAGTGATACCACATGTTAATGAGGCTATCCGTGGACAGCTGTGACGACACAGGCTTAAAGTTAAAGGCCCAATAGCTTTGCAGACACGTATTAGTTTAGCTCTTCATATGCAAACTTTTTATGAAATATGTTCGCTGGTCGAGTTGGCTGACAGTATTTTACGCTGTGGCCACGTCCTCGTGTTTTGTTTTGTTTTTTTCTATATATCAGCAAGTTTTCTTCCTCTCCCCAAAACTGACTCTTCCTCTTGCCCTATTCAAGTCATTTATTAAGTTCTTATTTACTATATATACATATTTATCTTTCTTTTTATCCATCCATCCATCCCATCATCAGTTCACCCGTGTGTCAGTTGTTATCTTCATTAGTTGTCTGATGAGCAGATGAGTAACTGGTTTGTTGTTTTGAGTGGCTAAGGAATTGATAATATTTATGTATTTACATTTATTATTTCGAGCCCTGGTGGTATGTCATATATGTTCATCGTCGTTGCCATCGTCACAAGCTCCTTTTTGATCATTATGTTTACAGCTGTGTGTATTTGCTTCATTGGGTATATTAAGCTCAAATGGTTGAAAGGTCGTTTATACAAAAAGCCAGTATTAACAAGTACATCGTGTACATGCAGTATAATAACCAATATCAAAGTAAGTACAAAATAGTTGTTTGCTAGCGAAAAGAGGCGAGTAGACTTCATCTAGTGCTGTCTCGTTTAGTCTGCTATCACTCATAAAATGAAATATACTTTTGTTTAAAAGTCGAGTGGGGTCTGGTTGTATTTTCTAATGACTAGGTAAAACTATTTCCACTAGTTCGAGGGGATACTCTCCTTCCATTAATCGCATGATGATATGGCGTGTATCAAGAAAACAGAAGAGACGGAGGTTATTAACCTAGATTTTGAAAAACAGCATCTTACTATATCAAAGAGTTCATCTCAGACATTACAAGAAGTTCACTTGACTAGACCTTTAAATAATGTCAACGTGCCGGCATGCACGGACAGCGAGTGGATTTTTGTCTCGATCGTTTGTGACATGAAGTTTATTTAATCCACTGAACAACCCGCAGTGATTTATACTCAGCTCTTCGTGCAGTATTCTCACTGCTGTAGTCTGACCGCTGGAGTTGACAGATTTCAAGCTGCCATCAGTTTGGAAAATTTGCAGAATCTTTTCACTTACGTTTGTCTAATTCCTCTTCACCTACCCACGATCGACTGGCTCATCTGAGACATTACCAGACCACCAAAAACCTAATCTTCTGTCTTTCCCGGAAAGAAAGACTGCTCTCCATTACAGGCGCATGGAGGCATCTTATTGTGAGAGATACTTTTTGTGAGTGCCACTTTCCTAGTTCATCCAATAGTTTTTAACTTTTTTAAAACAGAAATTTGCATTCCTGTTTGTCTGCTCCTGCCAACAATGTGTTCGTTTTGAAATATGCGTCTGTCACTTTCCTTTTCTTCTATCTCTCTCTTGTCTGTCTGGCTGACCCACACTCTATGTCTCTAGCTGATTTATGTTTCTACAATTTCTTTTTCATGTTTGTTCTGTTCTTGTTTTCTTTTTCTTTCTTTTTTCTTTCTGGTGAAAAGTCCCACGACTTTAACAGCAATGAGAAGCAACGAATCAGAAGATTATCAGTCTCGATGGACAATCTTTCCTTTTTTCATTTAAGTATGCGCCTGACTGAGATTAAAAGAGAGACGAAAGATTAACCCCTTTATATTTTTTTCGTTGCCCACATAATCTCGACTGTCAATACAGTCTGTTATCTTGTGTGTAGGGAAACTTCAAAACGTAAATAGAGTTTTTTCCTTAAGATTTGTTGTTTCTTTTTGTTATATGTTGATTTTTTATTGACAGTTGTTAGGGACGGTCACATTCTGTCATTTTTAAGACGATCTCAAGCTCTTAGATGACATGGGTCTAGGAGTGGCATAAAGACAGAGTAAGAGACTCGCATAGGTGTCTTTGTAGTAAGCATAGAGCGTGTTACACACTCCGTGGAGTGCAACAATGCAACGTGGATGCCAGCCATGAATCTCTGGTACCTGTTGTAATGCAACGAGGCTCTTCTGGTGCCAACTGTGACGTTGCCGTTGCTGGCAGTTTTTTTCGCCCTCCGCTCGACTTTTCAGCAGCACGGCAACAAGCGCTAGTGAGGCGCAATCCATCACTTCACCGACCTTCCATGAAAAGCAGTTGCTTCACTTTAGCCGGAACATGCTTGATTAGCAATACATAACACAAGAATCAAGTACCACTTGAAGCTATACTGTTGTTGTGATTGCCATATGAAAGAAACAGCCTGTCAAAAAATAAAATAAAATAAACCTCACTGCGCATGAAAAGCAGAAGCAAAGGATCGACTGCACGGCCAGCAAAAGTAAAAGCAAAGTCGAGTTTGTAATTACAAAGCGTTCCCCGCATTCTAACAAGGACGACTTCCTTAGAGGCATCAGCTGATTCGGGTATTTTGTTTGATCCTTTATACTTCGGGAACAGGTTCACAGCGCCACGCAATCTCCGCCACGATAGGCATGTTAAGTGTGAACATTACTTGGCATTTATAGAAGGGCGAAAAATAATTTCTTCTCTGCTCCTCCCAGTCCCAGCTGAGAAAACAAGAACGAAGGATCATGCTTTTACCTTCTTCTTTCAAAGCAGCGTTGCCCAAAATGAAATAGAGCCTCAGAAGAATGAGAAAGAACATATTGACCTCATAGCCATAAGACGAATGAAGGCGATGTAAAGATTTCTGTCTTTGAAGAAAGATCACTGATATTTTTTTCCTACCACGTTTTGGCACCCATGCGCAGATCGCATATCGTTTTATAGTTTCTCATTTAATTAGAATGTAGTGCTTCAAAACATTCGCTGGAAACCATTTACTGAAGCTGCTAAAGCGTAGTGGGTAAGGCGAATGGGTTTGAATACAAAGGTTGCAGGTTCAAGTTTTTCTTTTGGATACTTTTTTTATCTTTTTTACTCAAGTTTTTTCTTCTTCTTATGATTGATTGATTGATTGATTGATTGATTGATTGATTGATTGATTGTAGAGCCATTGCTATACAGAAGGGGAGAAAATAAAACAGTGATAAAACAATATTACGATAAAAAATAACGACACTACACAATAACCAACCAGATAAGTAAAAGTGCAGTTATCATACATATTTAACCACATATTAAATTCAATCTACCTTGTTATAGAGAGCGTGTGTGTGCGTGCGTGCGTGTTTGCGTATATCTTTTAACTTGTAAACTCGATGAGTGTGCGTAAGAGTCTCTGGTGTTCAGTTTAATGTTTGTGCTATGGTTAGGGTTTGAGGTAGGGCTTAGATGTACGTTTTTGCTTTGGTATATGCCTGAACAGAGAAAACCCTCAGCTGAGGTCAAAGTTTTATTGTCGCCAAGTGAAAATGCTGTTGGCTGGTGCAGGATTCCAAGAGCTGACACAAAACGTTGAAAGAGGGAAGAAATAAGTGAGCAAAGGGACATCAGCTTTCTGGAACTCCAGTCCTTCGGTGATAAACGACCACCAGACGATACTCATTCAAGTGTGCCTCCTCCTCCTCCTCCTCTCCTTCTCATCATCATCGCTATGCACAACATGACATTCTTATAGTGTGTTAGAAATGCTACAGGTACAGAGTATGCAACAGGCCAAAGAATAAAAGAAATACTTGACAACAGCACTTAATATACACAGATAAACCCACAAATCTTAAACTGCAAGATAGATAGATGGAGAGAGAGAGACAGATAAAGAAAGACAGACAAATATATTTTTATAAATATACAAATGAACTTTGTTTACACGAGAAAACTATCAGAACTTTTCCTTCTTTCCATAAAAAACACTTGACTGTCGTCCCAGAACATAAACTATAAAATTTAATTTACAAATTTAAATTAATTACAGAATTTCGTCCACAAATCTTTCTGATTAGGACAGATTTGCATATGTAATCTTATTTTATTCTATTCGGTGCAAAATACATCAAGCAAGTGATTACTACTTACACGAAATTCCCCGACGAGTCTCAAATTCGACTTCAATCAACTCCCTCTAACCTCCCATTTCCCTAGTTTTTAAAGTACTCGCCAACATTCATCAAGTCTGTGAAAGCTGGAAAACGATCTGACAACTAACAATGTTCCTCTTGTCTCCAAGCTGGTGATGACTGGCAAACGTTTCAAAGTGCAAGGCGATGTTAAGTATGATCGTTATGGTCTAACAGCTGCACATTTACAACTTGGCCGGAATGCCATACAAATTAGCTTTGTGGGAGCTAGGGAACAGATAACACAGGCTGCATGCGTGTAGCCGGGATGTGGCGAAAGTAAATTGCCACTACACCCACCTACCTGCATTCCCCATACAACAGTCAAGTGTATAAGCACATGTCTGCTGGTACACGTGTGTTCACAATGTGGCCGAAACCTTTACAACTTTTCACCTACTCACACTGTTTTAGAGGATGGAAAATGGCTTCAGCAGTTAAATGTTCTATTGCACATCCTTGTGTGAAACCTAGAAACGCCACGGAGTATATAATTCATGAAGGTACTAGAGGATGAACTTAGATGTACCAGCATGTTAGTTGATAAGACAAATGATCTCTGCTACTATTAAAGCTAGAATCTCATCAATTAATAATAATAATAATGCAAAGAACTTATATAGCGCTGTTCCAACCAAAGTCTAGCTCACAGCCAGAATAATGATCTCTGTTAAGGTTAAAGTGGGAAGTTTATCAATTAATAATAATAATACAAAGAACTTATATAAAACTGCTCTTAACCAGTCTGGATCACTGCACTTTACAAGACCTACTTACATGTTTACTCACTTCTAACATTCTTTGCACTAACCCCACCCTTCCCGACAGACGCATACACACACACCCCTAGACAAAAGTCCACAGAAAATGATAATGGCAGGTGAACCTTAACCAGACACAAAAAAAGCATACAGTGTAAATGAGTTCTAATTCCCATGACCTGAGCGGTTTTGAACCATTCAGAACAAAATGTTCCAAACGAAAACAAAAACTAAAACAACAAATAAACGCCGTTTCTCTATCCTCAGTTTGCAGTTAGGACTTGCACACTCTCCACTCACTCATTCATGAAAACGGAACGCGGTTACGACCAGTGAGAAAAGATCAAGTTCCCAAAAATTACAGAAAATTGGTCCCCAAAATGGGGTCCAGCTTATGAACCGCGGCAGTCTGTCACAAGGCGTGTTTTGTCTGCCTGCGCGCACAAAAAATAGTCCGCCCTTCATTTGTCGAGTCTGGCGTGCACTGTCCCAACGCCTGCTTCGGTCTCTCTACAAGCTCTCAAAATAAACATGCCCATAAAAAAAAGTTCTGGCGGACTAGAAATTGCAAGACGAGATGCATTCCAGTCTCCAGTCTTCTTATTTGACAGCAGTACATCACAATACATCGTGCACACGTGGAAACAATATCAGACGAGGAGACAGATTACTCTCGGGAAGCCTCAGATCTATGTCCACCTTGATAAAGATTTATCCACTCGGGCGGTGTTGAGACACCCCACATAAACCCCTCGATCCACCCCTAGCTTTAATATAAAACGGAGAATAGACTCGTGCAGGGAGATTGGATTTGGTTAATTTACGATGGGCATCTTACTGAGAAATTGTACTTACAAGCGATCAGTTGTCTCCCCTTTTTTTCTCATTTCTTCCTTGTTTCTTTACTTCCTTAACTGTATACGGTATGTCTTTGGTCCTTATGTACGTGCGAAATAAATTGAAAAGAGTAGGATCATTAATAGCTGTTATCTTTACCTTGCACCTAGCCCTATCATCATAGGATATAGGCATAGAGAGAAGTGGGAGTGAAAGACGATTTTCTCTTCCTTTTTTATGATACTGACTCACGACAGCTTCCCATGTGTGAAGACGAGTCTGATCCTCACGAATATGAATATTGCTGTCCTCATTCTAGTAACGGACAATTTTCATGTAATCCTCTAACATTTCTCAGGACTGTTTAAAATAATTGTTTCATTTTGAAAGAATGAAAGAACGTTCAAAGCATAGCAATATATTGTGATCGAGGGCTATATACATATTGTTATTCATTACTACATTGTCGTTCCACTCTCCGTTAAATGCAAGCATACGATTTACAACAATAAAAAGTACACGAGGAAGGCTGCAGACTGCATGGATTGACATTTTGCGAAATGATCAATAGTACAGACGGTGGCGCTTAACTTACTTTCCATTATTAGCATTAAATCTCAGACGTTGAGTCATCCTTTCACGTAGTGCGCAAAGAAATCGATCCAGGAGGATCCAGAAACAAGAGCAAGCATGCTGTGTCTGGAATAATGTCGGGTTCAAAATTAGTTCAACTTAGATGGCCTGTGCTTGATTCTTTCTCGCTTTTATACAGATTTGCAGTACTGAGGCGAGGTAGTCTGATAACGCCAGTGAAGATTATTAGAAGTAAAATGTTGGCATTTTCTTTTCTATAGTGGGCTGTGATGTTGTTTTCTGTGAGGTGGTCTCAAATATCACCGACTGCAGGCACAACTTTCATCAAAAAGATTAATAAAGATGTATTTTCACTTAGGTGACCCCTTCCTGTTGCTTACCGATCGCAGCGCACATGGACAAAAAGTCATTAAGAGATTTATTTAAAAATTAAAATTAAGTACTGTTATGAGTAGCCCCTAAAATGTCCATAATTTTTTAAAAAGAACTTATTACTAAGTGCTTATTTTTGGCAGTGCAATAGTGTCGGAGCAGCCTGTGAAAAAAACTATATCAAGTTTCGGCCGAAGAATACTTCTTTTAGTCGTCCTGCGCCAGATAACAAACTTTCCACCAAATCAAACTCTCATTCAACGTAAAATATTTATTACTTCCATCTCCCATCACCTCCTTTTATCATTAGACTGAGATGTTGTATGGGGCCGACAGAGAGGGTTGAGCTGAGAAGGGAGGTAGAGGTTGTTTTTTTTTTTTAATAAACAGACTGGCATTTCTATTTGCGCACCAGCAAACTATGAAGGACTTTCGTTCTGTGTGTTTGCGTAGTTTTACTGAAATCCACGATGGCATCGAGCAGAGCCTGGTGGCCTACGATCTCTGAAGAGATAACGAACGGTGCCCAGAGTGTAACGAGCACTTGAACATTGCCAGAAAGTGCAGCCAGCCACCGGCTCTGAAAACAATATCCATCGGTTGCAGTATTTGTGCGTAGCCCTACTTCCAGTGTTTTTTGTTCGTCATTAATCACTCCCTCTCTCTCTTACACACACACAACGAGAAGAGAGAGGGGGAGAGAGACAGAGAGAAAGGGCAGAGATTGCCGACATCACGTAGAAATGTATGTAAATCACGTAAGAGAATCCAAATCAAGTCCCACAAGTCTGCCAAGGGGTTCTAAAAACGGAAACGATTTGGCGTCTGGAGTCGGAAATCGTAAAGAGGTTGAGATCAGAGGTCTCATCGCATAAGACATTCTGCAATTAACCGGACCTGAAAGCTAATTTTGTTTTTGTTACATGTCATCAAGCTTCAGTGACATACTCTCTCGTGGCATCGAGAATTAAGGGCTTAACAATACAGGGTTAGCCAAAATTATGATTAAGTTTTAGAAATCATGAAAAACATTCATTGTATGTGCTAAATTATTAATAGGATGGTTTCAGACTGTTTACCATCGTATCTGCACAAAAATCAACAAGCAGCAGTATCATTTAAAACCTCGACACACAGTACGCGGGGAATAGATAATACTGTACCACAGTTTGTTAGCATAATTTTGACTAACCCTGTATTAACAAAAATATAGTTCTATGTGGCTTTTGTCCTGCTTTTTTGTCGATAAAATCTCCAATATTTGATTGCGTTGAATTATAAAACATTTAGCAGTGTTTATTAGTGTTTGAAATACTACTTCATTTAATAGATTAAAAACCTTGACAAAGAGAGAGAAAGCTAATGAACAGATGTACAAATGGAAAGACAAAACACGTGAGAGCGACTGGAATCCTGGGATATCGCTTCTCATTAGGAGAAGGTTGTCGGCAAAGCCTCCGGTACTACAAAGACTGTGTGTCTGTCGGTCTGTCCTAACAAATTGTCGTCTTACCTGCCGCCGACCATAGATACTACTTTCCTAGTCTCAGTCTTGGCAACAGCAATGCTGAGGTGTTCAAGGCGCTGATGCTTGATTCACACGTTTAGCTGTTCGTGAACAGTGCCGTGTGGTCCAAGTGGCCCCCAAATTAGAAATTTCAGATTTGTGTAGAACCGTAGACGTGGGTTTATGCCTGTTCCTTTTAAGGTTTGTTTTCTTCTGAGGTTGTTTTTGAGAGATTACATCCCAGCAGTGTCATGCGATCTGATTTTGATGTACTTAGTTGGCAGCTCATCGCAGACTCGCAATGTTCTTGTTCTCAGTCTCTCTGGACTGTAACCGCGGTCTGGTTGTGTGGCAATGGACAGGGTTCTCATGCTGTGTGTCTGATCCACAGGCCCAGATGATTGACTCTTTTTGTGCCTCAAAGCGGCTCCTTGGATCAAAGCCGACATCTGGTTCTATTGTTCCTTTTCTTTTGTAGTATTTTCACTTTTCTTCTGGATCGAAACCTGTTCTACGGTATCTTTTGCTTCAGCGATGCAAACATCTGTTCATCAGACAGCCTTTTCTATAATGACATGGCTTTAAGATGAAATTAATCCACCTCTGCAGCCATAAAAGTAATATTTCCTGAAAAAGCATTGCAGTTACAGGCCCGAAGGTGGAAATGCTAGAATCAACATCTTGCAGGCTTCATAACATCCCACTAACTCATCTCTTCGGTTGGGGGTCATGACGGGAGATCGACTCAAGGTGCAGGATCGAAGCGAGCACACATGAAACTCCTACCGGCCCCACTGTGCTCATGTTTCTCATGGGCTAGACCAAACTGATCGTTAGCGCCGCATCAATGTGATAATGTTTGCCTAGCGCAGGATGATTCTTGATGATGGCTAGCACAAAATGTCTGTTCGGCTAGAAAATCATTTCCCTCTTCGCCTCCCTTTACTTATTTGTCGCTAACTCAGATTTATGCAAAAGGAACAATGCTCAGGTTCTTGCAAAGAAAAGAGAAAAAAGATTACCCCTATCCGCCATCGTTAGTTTAGAATTTACCCCGACCCCTCCTTCCGGTATCGTTGGTTCAGAATTCCACATGGTAAATCTCTTCGTTTCAATATCACAGATTTTATTTATTCGTATTGTGTACCTCAATAATGAAATTTAAACGGCATTTATATATATATATATCTGTCTTTCCGTCATAAAACATAACACAGCCTACAGAATTCAGCTAAACTTCATGTAGCTGCGTCGTGGTAAGGTGTCAAACGAGAATGATGCTCTGTGAATATTTCAGAAGTTGTTTACTAACGGAAAAAGACTTTTCAAAGTCCGGGGACCACCAACTCAGCAAAACGTGCGCGAGAAAAAGGGATTTGTGCTGTGCTGGCGAGGGCGCAGTTGGACTGGGCGTCATGGCCTGAAGCATCAAGATTGACCGGAGCAGGAGGAAGGGCAGTCTGTGCACGGAGCAATTCCGATCACATTGATCTGCTGTGCTTTGACAGACAACGGCTTCTTGCGTCATCCTTCCAAGCTACTTATGTTCGCTTTTTTTTGTTGCAACAACATGGCAAGACATGATGGTAAATGGGAGTTTGTTCAGACCGCTGAACAACCGCGTCTTGCCTGGCGAAACTCCTTGCCATTCATTGACCTTCGAAAAATAAGGACAAGAACTGTTTTCAAATGTTTTCTATACCACATTGTCTCATTGTCATATTTGATGAATTTCAAGACAAACCCTGGACAAAGCACTGCTTAAATACCACGAGGATCTGTTAAGAACATTTGTGAGCTAGAAGAAATTTAACCAAAGCGAAGATGTGATTTTCTGACCGACCCTAACCGAGTGCGTGACTCGCTGGCCGGCCGAGTGACTGAAAACATGATCCGCGTGAAAGCACGCAAAAACTCACCAAAGACCATCAAGATATATTCTGACTGATTATTCATTTGGCAGTAAAGTGGTTCCTTAACTCAGTCACCTTTTAGTGGCGGAAGTTCCAGACAAGCCAAACTTCCGACTATGATGAAAAGGTAGTTATCGGGAAGGAGGGGGGACTTCGTCCACCCAATTTCTTGTTACCAGACGTATCGATTGAAGAAAGCCCTGGAGGGCTAAGCTAGGTGAAGTGCTTGGAGTAGGTGAGTTGGGAAATCGCTTTAGGAAGCAAAGGTGCTTTAGGCTGAAGGTCGCTGTCATTGTTTATTGTGTGTACAAGACAGAATTGATTTTTCTTGGTGTAAGGAGCGGTGCATTTTTTATGGTTTTTTGTGGATGAGCATCCTAAACTATGAAAAACAAATTAATTATTTTGTAGCGAACATTACATTTTTCCAGCTTTTTCACCTCTAACCTCATTATCTCACTATCTCACTTTTTGTCTTTGTGTCTCTTTGTCTTCCTCTGTCTGTCTGAAAACAAAAAATTTAATGACATTTTAATTGCTTCAAGCCCATGTCAAGAATGGACTCAATGTGACTATAGTTAGTTTATAGAATATGGCATGCCAACACTGCAGATTAATCATAAACAACAAGAGAAGCTTGTCCTAAACTATGTATAACATGTAGACCATTCTACCAAACCTACATAGACATGCATACACACATACAACCACATAGTCACCATTTTACTTGCATGCATAAATGCACACACACAAACATACGCATGTACACCTACAAACACACTCACTCACACACACACACACACACACACACACGCACATGCATATCCGCATATACTTACAACCAGCGCGCGCTCGCACGCACACACGCATACAGAGGGAGAAAGAATGAAAGATAAGTTGCTGTCGCCCTGGAGACAGCACGAGAAGGATGGAGTCCAATACAGACGGTCTTCTGTCCAGACGGTCGAGACAGGAGGCGATAATCACCGACATATGGGCGGTGAGATCAACTTGTAGGTGCGGATTAAAAGAAAAATCCTCCCCTGGACAACCCGCCTTCTAAAAATACCAGCCTTCGTGACAAGTAGACGATAGATGACAGAAGCTGCGCCCCCTTACAATTACACGACCGTCTGCAGCAGGTGGTTATAAAATTGTTAAGTGTAGATCAAAATTTATATTAAATATTTGTGAGCAGATCCAACTTATTGTAATACTTTGCTAGTCTGCTCCACTGTGGATCAGAAAGTTACTGGTTCAAGGCTTACTTGGGCTCGTCATTGAAACAAAATGAAGCAACCATCTCCCCTCATCCAGCAATTGCGGTTTGCAAAAATGGAGATCTGATTTATCAGGAAAAGTTAAGGCGGAGAAAGGAGAGGGTTGGTCTCTGTTTCGTACCCTGCACTTAGACACGGTGAACCACTTCCTTTAATTTTTACCACTCACACTAGACATTAAGACTTTTTTCTTTGCCCTAATGCACTACAACCTGTTGTTCATGTTAGGACTTTGTGCTGTGTTATCGTCCAGCCGCGGGCAGTCGAGCCCCACGGAAAAAATATTCAGTAGATAACCAGCAAGTAATAAAATTGTCTTCTCATACTACGACAAAAATAAAAATTTAATTACTTGTCAGAAGTAACTCTCCGACCACTCAAAGCCGCAGCGCCTCTCATGTTGCCTCGCCGAACAAACCGAAGTTAGCTCACCCACATCTCGACAACAAGTTTCCCCAACATCTTCACAGGTATCGACCTTTTTTTGACAGGCATTATGAACGTCTGTGACAGCCCATATAGCTTCCTGACAAGGCGAATAACGGTCCCTTGACAAGCGATGTTGCTCTTTTCCGCGCCACATATGTTCAAAAGAGCTATAAAATTCTTGTTGATGGTTGTTGATGGCCATCATAAATGTCAGTGGTCGCCACGAACGGTATTGCGACACTGACGGACGTCTGGTGGTAGTGTGGTAGATGAGGGTGTTTGAGAAGATAAACGTGTGACAAAACAGGCTGAACTTACTGTTATGTTATCTTGCTCTGCTCAGCGAGCCTCGATTTCAACATCTAGAATAATGCCTATCGACGTGCATTCATGTCGTTAAAAAAGGAGAGTTTAAGCGATGGAAATGCCTGTCGGGCCAAACGTTAATAATCAAAGAAACAACAGGAGTTTCGTGACTTTAATATTTTGTCCCATGATGCTAGCGCGGGATTTATTACAAGCACAGTCTTTAATTTCTTGGCGATCGTGAAGTGGAGGGTTTACCTCTTATTCTGATACTTGTACTTTTAGAAAGAGGTTCCGATATATGTTGCGCAAGAACTTTGTTCTTTATAGTTAAATATTGCCGTCTGCAAACCGTGAAGGCTTGGAGGAAAACGGTAAAAGGTGGAATGCAGAAAGAAAATATTAGAAAGTAAGGAAGTGTGACTGTCTTATGTGAAGTGAAGCAAGCGATTTGGGTAGAAGTAATCGGCGTATCTTGCAGCTGAAACCTGTTTTGGTTCCTCCTAATCTAGAAACAAACTATCAAAATTACGACTAAGAAATGCACCAGGATACTTATTTATTTACGTTATTTATTATTTAAGGGAGCATTTTATTTTATTCCATATCAAAACACGGACTGCTCGAAAGCAATTAGAAGAAGAAAAACATACAACATGTATCAGGATTTGCTATGGCTTGCTGTTCAAAATGTGAATACTAACATCGTATAGTGAAGCTATATAGTGTGGCGGCATCTTGTGGAAATATTTACTTTGCTGGCTAAATGTTGAACCGCTTATCTTCACGGCGCATAAAGTGCCAATGTTCTGCCAGAATCGCCACAAGGAAGGCGCTGATTACTTACCAAACGACCAGCTCCGGATGTTGTCCATGAAGAACAAACAGCACAAGAGTGTTCGTGAGGGCCAGTCACCGTTTATCACGGATTTTGTAAACAGTGCTGGTGAAAAAAAAAATCTTCTGCAGCAGGATAGAGGCATGCCCTTTAGGAAAGACTTCTATTTTGACCCGGCCAGTGACTGCGAGCGGAAAGATTCTCTCATTATTAAAATGAAGCCTCTGTGGGCTATTTACAGCGCTGCAGAGATGAGGGCGGGGGTGTATCTTGTAACAAACATCACTTTAGAAACGATTAACACTGGGAAACAGACTGGGAGCAGAAAGCTATTTAGAGCTTAACTGCATGGCACCTACATTTGTTTTGTCATCTACCACTTTCTCTATGTCTGTCTGTCTCTCTCTCAATGTGGGTCTTGTCGAAGAGATTGAATAATTAAAAACAAAGAAAAATACTATTTTGATCCTCTATTAAAATTAACAGTAAGATGTTATCAAGGAAGATAACACTAAAATGAACAGGAAATAAATAAGTAGTACCATGGGAACATAGCTGACAGTGTTGGAGTAATATTGCAATAATGAAATTTTCTTCCCCATAACCCACATGTAAAACCACCAAGCTGACTGCTAAGAGAGAGAGAGAGACCAAGAGACAGAGAGAGATTGGAGATGATGTGAAGAAATAAAGACAGCTCACAATTTAATGAAAAAGGTAGATAATCGAACTGTCGTCTGATGAACTGACCGTGCATTGACAGTCTTCTCCTATTCCTTGGCCGACCATCTCATCCACCCCAACTAAGGGGTAACAATGAGGAATAAACATGGTGGCCTTTCACTGTGCACAAGCTAACATCATCACTGAAGCTCGTTGTGTCCTACAATTCTCACGGAAGGTGTTTATTTTAGTTGATAATTATGATCCGAGCTGAAAGCTTTCTTCACGCGTGCAGCAGACACGGACACGCACGAGCACGAAACAACACCCTTTCCTTACACTCTCAATCAACAACAAACAAACGAGCAAAAAGTTAATAATAGACGCAAAGCTGGCAATGAAAACATAATCTATATTCAATGGGCGACTATAACACAGGGGGAGGTAATCGCTCTTAATGCATTCTGTATTTTAAAATAATGTTAAAAGGGGAACTTGATAATATGCATGATCTTTATCGTTGTTTTTTTTTAATGCCCATCAAAGGACTGCGCTGTTAATTTATATGCAGGTTAGTGATTGAGAAGAGTTTTATTTCAAAGTTGTTGTTTTTTTTATGCCTATTAGGCAGAAATCGTATACAGTCAGATATTTGTAACTGAGGAAATCAAGATGGCTGCATGTTAAACGGACTTAATAAGCTTATCACCGATTTGTTTGAAGGCGGACAGAACACCGGACTTATTTGTGCCTGTAAGAAGACTTTTTCTCCGCCTGTAACCTTGGTTTTGTCAGAGAACAATGCGGGGATTGAAAGCACCAGTGAGCAGGTCTACAACTGAGAAACTGCTACGATAAACTAATTTTTCTGACAGTGTGGTGTATATAATGTAACTTTGTTATGTTCGAGAACCTGCGTTTGTGATTGTGCAGTACATTTTGCTTTCTCTTATTTTTCCTTGTCAGCGTGCGTGTGTGCGTGTGCTTGCAAACATGCTCGCTCGCGTATATGTATACATAAATCGCTGTATCCCGATTGGTAATTAGCCTTTCTGCTATCAAATAAACTGCGTAGCTAACTGCTCTTAAAAAAAAAAAGCTCGCATCGACCTGTATGGTTAATCATTGGAACGAACTTCTTTCGGCTCCTTGTCATCAATCTCTGGCAAAGAACCTACAGCACCGCGTGCACGCACAACATGGCAGCCAGGTGAGTCAGCTAATGACGGGTAGCAGTGGGGCTCCACCCACCCCCACACCCCCTCCCCCCTGCGCACCACAGCAGGTCTTTCATCGTCATCTGCCATCGCAGGTCATGCATGACTCATGATTGGGGACCGCCAAACATTATTCAACCGTGACTAAAAAAGGGGCGTGTAGACCCGCGTGCAGAGGCTGAGAGAGGCAGGGAAATAGAGATAATTTGTCTATATTATAGACAGTTTAACAGATATGTTAACAGACAGTTCGCTTGTGCGTCATAAGAAGATGGTTTGTGAATTTAACTATTTTGCTTTTTTTTTAATCGAAGAAAAATGTTGTAAAGTGTCATATGTTAGTAATTCCTGGAAACAAATTGTCAGACGAAACACAAATATGATGGTGACAGCTTCGAGTTGAAAATCTGTCGATCTATCTTCGCTTTTCAGAATACGCAGCTGTTGTTGTTACTGAAACCTAATAAAAGATCTTATAAAAATTATCAAAAAATCTTTTCAGCAGGGATCAAACTGATGGAGTGAAGCATAAAAAGTCGTTTTAACACGATTGGAATTAAATTCAATACCTGAAAGGCGATAGGCAGATCTAGACAGAAGTCGGGTGTAAGGCAGGTTGTAAATCAAGGGTGGGTACGGTCCAAATGGCCCTTAGAGAAAAAAAAAACCTCCCCACCCCTGTTCTAAATGAATGAAAGGAAAAGACGAGTAAGGCATGAATGACTACAAAGATACAGTAAAGTGAAGCAATGAAGGAACGAATATAAGAGCGCAGTGCAGAGGCCAAGAGGTCACATGGAGGGAATCTGTTTGTTGTTGCAATCTTAGCTGTTTACATCGCGAAGCTACATTTAGTGGCGAATTGCCAAAACTTATTTCGTGTTCTTCTTCCCAGTTTTTGGCAGTCCAGATTACAGCAGGTCCTTTAGCTGTCTGTATGTAAATATAAAATGATATAAAATGTTTGAAGACGGAGATTGAGCCCCGGTAGTATATCTTCCCGTCCTTACGAAATGCAAGCGAGCTGAAGATAACATCTTAACTACATGATATTTTAAATTAAGGGATAATTTTTTTGCCATTATAATTGCATATTTCTCCTCCATCTTTCTTCAGGTTAGTCTTGCAGAAACGTAGGCGTTTGATGGTATGTGTAGTGTCACGTGTCTTTTATGCCTCCGTTTCTGCTACATGTGTCATGTGATGTACCTTCAATGCCTCTGACACATCCTGCTACTGATGGCTCTCTGTTGCTCAAAGCTGGTCACGGAACTCGATCGCGCCATGTGTTGCTGACCACGGCATTAAGGTCGGTCGCCATCGTCCATCCCCCTTCCTACTACTCCTAGTCGTTACCGTCGTCAAAGCCATGAGTGTCTCGATCATCGCAGTTGTTGTTGTTGTTGTTAGGACAGATGTCACCGCAGATACAGTGCAAAATGGAAGGGAGGACAGGCAGCGCCTTCTACTCGAGAGATCTTATTTATCTCAAGATGGTTTGTTTTTGTTTGTGTGTGTGTGTGTGTGTGTGTGTGTGTGTGTGTGTGTGTGTGTGTGTGTGTGTGTGTGTGTGTGAATGTTCTGTTTCATACTATCATGAAGAAGCGCGACAGCGGGCTTATCATCGATCAAAACTAGATGAAAGTCCTCTCCCGCCATCCACATGTCGTCTGCCCCTTAACGCCATCCCCTTCGATGTAAGACCGCAGGAGCTGCACAAAGCCGACATCAGTGGGGCAGTAGACGATAATGTACTCCCTCCCTCTCACACCCTTTCCTCCCTCTCACACAAACTCTTCGTCTCCACCGCCACTGGTATTGTCTATGGACATGGATGAATATTTAGCATTTCTACAAACAAGAAGGACAAGCCTATGACTCTTTAGGCAACACGCTAGTAATCGACCACATTCACTTGCAGCAAATGCAGATACAATACAGAAAACTGAAAAATAAATAAATAACAAGAATAAATGAGAGAGGGGGGTAGGAAAAGATGAAAAAAAATGTGTTAAGACAGATTTGAACATTTTAGAGCTTATCACAAAAGAAAGTATTATACGCGTATAGAATTTAGGTAGATAGTTAAACCAGTTTAATGGGTATAACAAAAAATACATCTACATATAGATACAGTGTAACGAAATATATATCGTATAAAACATAAATATTTCGATATCGTATAACAAACACATAAGTATTTAAATACTGTATAATATCTATATTTAGATATCGTGTAATAAAAACACGTACAGTACAGATATTTGCTTAAAAACTCAAAGTTTGGCGATTACGAAAGTGCAGAGAGAGAGAGATGGTAAAAAAAGAAAGCAAGCTTTCACGAGAAAAAAGCAGTTCAGGACAAGACTAGAGATTTTAAGGAGAGTTTTGCACCAAATCACCTGGTAAACGCGAAGCTGCGAAGGACGGAGGTCGACTTGTCTACCACGCAGTTCTAAATTGATATATAACTGGTTTTTACATTTTAAAGAAAATTACAGTTTTGTTTTTATCGTGATCTCAATTTAAGTGACTGGAGTCTGAAGGGATTTTATTGGTGCGGACAAAGACATATATTTTCTTAGATGTAAATCGTTCTTGTTGGGAGATTAGCTGGTGAAACAGCTGGTACCTCACTCGAGTTCCCCTCCTCTCTCTCTCTCTCACACACACACAATCACCCCCGCACCGGAATATATTACAACTTTTCAGTTTTCTCTGAGTAAGACAAAGTATGTGTAACAGTGATACGCCAGTTGTGATAACAGATACTTGCTGTAGGTGCGAATTAATCACTGTGACAAACGGAAATGCACTGGCCAGCAACTGGTAGACGACACGCTGCTCCTGTGTCAACATGTTTCAAATTCTTAGTAGAAGCAGTTTTAAATTCTTCTCTCTACTCGCCCAAATTAGCAAGGAAAAAAATTTTTTTTTCTAAAACTTACAATCCCCCTCGTATTCTACAGCAGATCTGTTGGTTGTGTCCTGCCTGCAAATGGCTGAAGCACGGTTTTTCCGTCATATTTCTATTCGAGCCCTCTATCGATGGCTTCCTGTCAGAGCCTTGATCTGTTCACCAGCTGTTTTCTTTGAAACAAGGTTCGAATGAATACGATGTTGTAGAAGTGTTTGGCTAACGAAGAAGACTTGAGCAGCGATAGGAAAGTGAGAGAGAGAGAGAGAGGATCCACGGCTGACAATTCGCATGTGTGCGCAGCTGGCATATGTAGCTAACGAAGTGTCAAAAACGATAACGGTGCATGGGCAAGATGCAGTGCCGCAGAACAGGCTAATGATGCTGTCAGTGGCGCCACCCAGCGGAAAACATTCGTTCCCTTCTCCTCCCACAACCTTCGTCGCATTCCAAAACTTCCCGGAGACCCGGGTCCGCTTGAAACGATAAGGTCGAGCGTCCTACATCAACCGCAACGGAAACGGCTGTTTCTGCAAGTTGTCGTCTGCTCGCTGCTGTCCTCTGTTATCCTTTTGTTATCTACTGCACCACTTCCACATCTTTCTCACCTTCCAAACGACCCCCGGGGTTAATAGTAATATGGTATCCAATAATTTGGTTTCTTGCCTCATGTCCAAGGAAGCTGGGTGCACACCACACCGCTAAAGCTGACTGCTAGATACTAACAGTCCAGACAATGGTTTAGCAGCAAACTAACTGTCCACCTGACCTTCTAATTACTGGTTTATTGACCCAACTCACGTGTTCTCCCATTTTTTGTGCTAGCTGACAACTTTTAAAAACCTTCACTAGGCTCGTTCGTTATTTTTTGTTATTTGAAATGATTCAGCCAAGCGCAAAAACGAAGTATTGTACTCTGACAGCCAATACTTGAGTAGCAAGACCCCCGCCATTACTCAAACGCACCCTTTAAAAAAATTACACCTTTTACGGTACACTGTAAGAATCTTTTCCTGGGAGTACATGGCAGTGCATGAGTGCCCCTCTTGGTCATGTGTGCATGTGTTAATGTGTGTATGTGTGCATTTGTGAGTGAAAGAAAGAGATGAAAGACAGAGAAAGCGAGAAATTATGGACAGGATCTGTCAAAATGGCAAAAAAGACACAATGTTATCTTCGACTTCTGGTTCACAGAACAGCTGATTGGCATAAAACAGCTCTGGGGATTTCCGCTGGACGTGTTCACTTGACGGATATGGTGCATCGTGCCTATAATCTACTTGTTCTCGTAGCAGCAGAACATCTACCAACGACTGTTCGCTTCACTTGACACCATGACGGAGAGAGGTAGAGAAAGAAAGAAAAAACCTTTTACGTTCATTTCCCCTGAAAAAGGGACAAATGGTCTGGATGCTTGCCAGCTAAGTGGCCTCTTGTCTCCTAGTCCTTAACCGTGGCTGCTAGTGCCCATTAAAGTCAACAGGACCGGTGCAGGATTGGGAGTGATCGGGCAGACACTGAGGTCATGTCAGGGTGGTGTATTGGGTGTCTCTGACTGCAAGAATTTCCACGTGCTTCAAAGGCGCGGCGTCTAATCGTAGAGTGACTGGGGTCACCAAAAGGTTGCGGAGTTTTCTTGGCATCAACTGCCAGTCAGATACAACTGTTGCCAAGAATTCCTTCATTGACTAGGCCATTTGGGAGCAGAAGCAAAATCGTTTAAAGTCTATGTGCACAAGTTGTGCAGTAAAGAATTAAAATATCCTCAACGGAAAAGGCATAGATACGCTTTTTGAAGTTACAGAAGATAAACCAAAAGAAAAAAAGTGGTAGATAGGCCAACAAATATCGTGTGTGTGTGTGTGTGTGTTTCTTTGCGCGCGTGACCCAGGTGCTGCTGCTTTTTCGATGAAGTCGTGTCGTTCTTATCTTCCAGTGTTTCTTTGCCACCAGCTTTTCCTGTGTCTTTCATGAAGTTATTTCCTATTACAATACATAGATGCCATAAGGTCAAATGCTGGTTTTTATAACAGTTATTCGTACTACCAGCCATTAAGAAAACAGGTGAAGCATCTTTGTTTATACACTCACCTACCCAGGGGCCTGGTTTATGTTCCTTGCGCTCGAAATATAACAAGTAAAGGACTGGCAACAAAACGTTTCCGACAGCAATTAGGAGCATGGATTAACAAAAACCATTTCACTTGCCAACAATCTGAAGACGGCCAGAAGTGACTGGCCCGTCAGCGAATCGTTTCAAGCCTGGTAAAAACTGTGTGAATATCAGGCAAACTAAGTTTCCTTTCTTTTTCTTTTTTTGTGCTCTGAGGTCGTATTTAGGGTTAAAAGGTGGAAATGAAGGACATACCTCCTGGTACTTGCAATTCACTGTCCAGATTCTTTCCCACAATATTTCGCTATATGTTATTTTACCTAAGAGAATCCTTATAACTGTTTATAACTATGGTCCCAGAAGTGAAGCAGGATCCGCGGTGTCTGGAGGTCGCTTTATAATCACGGAGACAAGACGCTTGCCAATGACTTATCGGGGCAACAACTTATCCTCTCTTCATGAATACAGCCCCAGACTGGAAAATGCACTTTCTATCTTATTTTCCCACCTCCGATGTCCTCGCCTTTATGTAACTGCCCCTGTGGTCGTGCTACTCTCAACTGGTGTGTTTTCAACGTCTTAAGGACTATTTGGTGGGTTGAACTGAGCCCCAGGGAGGTGGTGTAACATCCTTGCAAAGCTACAACATTTCCTGCAGGCATGGAAGGAAAGATGAAAGAGATAAACGTGTGTATCCTCGCTTGCTATTTCTTCCGTCCTGTTTGTTTATAAGTAAGGGGAACGAATAGACGGCATCAGTCCCTGATAATCAACTGGACAAGGAAGCGTTTATATCCCTCTCTTTGTTGCAGAATCCTCCAGGAATATTTTTGACATTTACTACTGTCGTAATTGTTTGTCAACGACACTTTCTGCTACGATCCAGGCACCCCAAACTGCCATTTTGAAATGTTCTCATTCCAATCCGCCTGCACTTCGACCTCCTTGTGAGCAAGTGCCTCAACGGAGCCGCAAACGACCGCCCTGTACCCTTAAGTGCTACAATTTCTCAACCAACAAACCATTCGTCGAAATAAAGCTTTTACAATGCCCCTTACTTGTCGTGATATATGGGCGACAGGCCGCGAAGGTCGAGAGTACTGTCCCCGGTGCCGCCATATCCCGTTATTGATTCTCTTTTGCCACAGCTGACGTATACAGCCTCCCTTCCCACCCCCCCGGTCGCAAATCACACGCTTATTTTGTCTACATTCTCTACCCCTTCGGGGAAAGCCTGAGGATTGTGGGTGAAAGTTTTGCAATGTCATCTTTCGTCGCATTTCGTGTATTATTTCAACTTCTCCCCAACCCGCTGTTATTATTACACCAGTTGTCTCCAGTCTGGGACAAAATCTTCCAGACACTTGCAGTTACTGACACCCAGAACGAATCACCACCACACTTCCTTTTCGTTCTCCTTTTTTTTTCGTTCGATGTATGAGCCGAATTTCTTTGATTTTACCAAAACCAGTCCTTGGCAAAATCAATGTTACCATTAAAGAATAATATTTATTTAGAGATAAGCCATTTTTTTCTATTTCGGAGAGTACTAACTGTAAAGGCTCTGTAAAATTCAACAACACGATACAGATTATGGAAATTAAACAATCACACAAATAAGTGCTTTAACTAATGTTTTAATGGTAATAATCATCGTGATGATCAGTGGGGTGATGGTGTTCGCCGCGCCTGCGAGTGTTGGTTGTAGTAACTGGTGGTGGTGGTGGCAGTGTTTATGATGGTGAGGGTAGGGGGGGAATGGGTGTTTTTCGAGGAGCCAGAAAGTAAGGCGATACCACGGCAAAGCAGCCGGCCCTGTAAACAGATGCCACATGCAGAGAAAGAACAGAGTGCCCGAGAATAGATCTGAACCCGGGTCAACCAATTCTCACTGGTGACAGGTGCTAACCGTTGCGGCACAGGACCCGTCTTGATGATGATGATGATGATGATGATGATGATGATGATGATGATGATGTCCTAACCGATTCTGTTTTCCAAATTTCTATACCTTGTGAGAAAAAGTCTTGTCTTGTCATCTTATCACGTGCGACCGTAATGACAGATGTTGACACCCACACCAGTAAAATATGAGGCAGACTACTTCTACTCAAGTCTCATCTCGGGGATCCGCTCTCAAAGTGTCACATCACACCTGCTCACCTGTTCGGGGTTTTCACTGGTTTTCTCCCCCTTCATTCTCTTCCTCTATACAGCACGAGATCACCTTTAGGAAGAAGCACTTCCACATCAAATAAACCAAGTAACAAAACGCAGTAAGACAACTCCCTCACTTTCAATTACAAGAACATTTTTTTTAGTTTTAGCCTTGTGTGCAAAATAACATCCTTTACATAAGAAACATAAAACTTTAAGAACAAATCGAAAACTATCCAATATTTTACAACAAAATAACAAACACAACATAGAAAGAAGCTGCGTCTCCTTAAGACAAGAGCAAAACATCGCAAGACTTTTATTTTAGTCTTTTTTTATTTGTTGAATTGGTCTTGCACGTTTTCCATTGCACTGGCTTTTGTGGAAGGCGTGAGTAGAAAGCCAAGCGGGTCAGGTGTCGATGGCCTCTGTCTGTCTTGCGAAGTGACCGCCATTGGCACCTAATTTCATGCCAGTGGTCCTCACCATCGCGTCCTGCCCCTCCCGTCGCCAGCGCTGCCCAATCCATCATGTGCGCTCCGGCAAGTCCCGGAATCTAAAACAAATCAATCCAACCCTTATTGTCTGAACGCTTCCTACGACTCCTCTCCTTGGTTACTGCTCTGTCGTTGCAATGGATTGCTGACCGGTTCGCTGGACGGATTGAAGGATGTCTTGGAGGAGACGGAGAGAGGGAATTCAGCGAGCACGAACTAGATGGTGAAGTTTCCTGCCCTCTCACTTTGCTGGTGCAGCCTCGTGAGGTCTTCTTCCAAACGAGCGCAAGCTACCACGGGGGTTATTCTGGGCACAACCCTTGGTCGAGACTATCGCCTGATTTAGGTGAAGATCTGCGAGTCTGGAGCTTGGGGGACAAGCCTCGTTAATGTACGGACTGAGCAGGGACCGGCTGCTGATGGCTGGGCCGGGATGCTGAGGGTTGATGACCGACCAATCACGGCGCCCCCGTTAAAGGTGATGCATGACCTTTGAAGAATGACGAACTTGAAACGCCCAGGAGACAAGACCCCCGTAAGCCCAGGATCACCACACTGACGCACCGTGAATTGTGACCCCGAAATTCGTAATCTCTTGTAACGAATGAGGCCTGAAATGTCCCCGTAGAAAGAGATTGCGAGCCAACTCCGTGCATTTATAAGACCAGTGCGGTCAAACGGAATTACGCTGGAGGAAAATTTGTTGCTTAAGTGCCACACTCCTGACTAGTTTAAAGGTCTACCAGACTCTAATTTCTTTTATTTATTTTCTTCTTTATTTCAAATGACTGGGTTGAATTTAGTATACAGATCGCCCAAATCTCATTTCAATTTGGCTTTTAAGTTACACTGCGCGCTAGAGCATTACCCTTTAAAAGTCTACAAGTAGCAAAACTGTTTTCTTACAAGTCGACTAATACTCTTTCTTTGCCGAGACTACAACCAATAGAAAACTAAGAACAATACAACATGAATGCGCTTATTTCGAGTGTGGTGACACCATGACCACCTCTTGCTGTCAACAAATATGTTGAATATCTGTGTACAAGCATGACGTCACACACTTAGCACCGTTTGCTGTTCACGGTGACGTTTTCAGGTGCGTATCTCAAGAATTGAAAAGATGAAAGCTGGTGTTTACCCTGATTTCAGGAAAGTTTGTCTTGTAGTGAGTTTTTTCCGAGAGAAACAACCCTACGGTTAATGTGGCACCTAGATAATCTACATTTTAGAAGACTGTTCATTTTTATTACTTTAACTTATTCTAAATAAATAATAGTAAGATAATGGTCCTCATAAACAATAACCATACATAATAACAAAAACTAACTTGCTCAAATAATATATAAAGTTTAACCTAACTGCAAGTCCAGAAAATAGAAGCACAGTAAACTTAGGATTATGCAGGAATAGCAGTACACCTCAAGTTCAAACTTTGCATACCTGCAGGATTCAAGAGCTCACACTGAAAGGAAGGATATCAACACCTGCGGTCTGACTGAACAGTTATTCCCCATTCCCGCTTCTCTTTCCTCTCCTTATCTTATGACCTTTCCATTCCTTCCCTAACCATCTCTCCATCCCCCACAGTGCGAAATCGCTTTAAGATGAAATGTTTCACTCAACCACAGCAGCATGGTTTAAATAAAGGTGTTGCCTTCAAAAAGATCCTTCAAAGCCAATGCTGCAGTGTCTAGTTTCCCTCGTCAGAAATCATTGTTCAAACGAAATACGATATTTACCTTTAAAACACTTTTCAAATCACGTTTTTCCAGAGCGTAATGTATCGACACCATACATCTTATTTTCTTATTTATCTATATTCAACAAAAATTCTAAAAAAAAAGCTGATTCTAGATTTTTTTTTTGGTTAAAAGCCGAATGGTGGAAACTTTACGATTGTCGAGAACTGGTAAAGTGACACTTAACTTTCTTTGACTTGTTGAAGATGCTGTGATGATCAGTAGTAAAAGGACAAACATTTTTATAGTTTAGGAATTAAATGTGACCATTAAGGTTGAAACTACCTTTGCCTGTAAATAACGGCTTTCGCTTTAATTTTTTTCAGGAACAAACCTGGGCGTTTCTTATTTTTTTTAACAGATTGGTCGTGTAACGATAGTTTATGACAAGATGTGAATGGATTTTGTGCTTCTGTTTTTACTGGAATCTAAAGCGGAAGAAATGTTTCCTTTCATATAGTTTCTGCGGTCATTTCGCTTCGGGTAAATAGACTCATTCAGCTCCACCTGAGGTGTTTTTTCTGTGATTTCTGCTTTCTGGCACAGCTCGAGATAACGAGCGAAGGTATCTTTTGCTTGAGGTGCGTTGCTGCTTGCTAGATGCTTGTTTGTAACCTGCTACGGGGGAGAAGGGGGTCTACTCAAGCATCGGTACATCGTTTCCGTCGATAAAAGTGACCATACGTTAAACGATGTTATCCGATCCTGCGGAATTTTCATGTATAGAAAAGACATACACAAGTTCGTGCATCCCAACTAGTTAAAGCACTAGTGGAGGTGCAAAAATGTTTTCTAAAGACTTGGTAAAGTTCATCCTAAGATACATTTTCCCAAATCTTCCGTTTTCGAGATGCACTTCTACAAACATCAATACACACAGAAAGATTTCAGCAACACAAACGTGAAGAATGTATATGAAAAAGTTTACATTGTCAAGACCAACCAGTGGAAGAGTTGAGTCCATATGTTGAATATCTGTGTACAAGCATGACGTCACACATTTTACCGTTTGCTGTTCACGGTGACGTTTTCAGGTGCGTATCTCAAGAATTGAAAAGAGGAAAGCTGGTGTTTACCCTGATTTCGGGAAAGTTTGTCTTGAAGTGAGTTTTTTCACTTCGTTAAAAGTAGTCCTATAACCCGTCGGAAGAGCGCAAAAAGTGGCCGACGGATGCGTCTCGTGTCTGCGGTAATGACTGAGTTATTCCCCTTGGAGCAACTGGGGACGCGAAGCTTACTGCGCCACCAAAGATTGATGATTAGAATTTCTCTGTCGCTGTTGACATCCGACGACCATTCTGTATCTGCAAAAAAGCCTATTTTCTCATTCATTTCTATAAACTTTCTGACACAATAAATTGTATTGAGCAATGAAACAGTCACGTAACAACGACCTCAAGGTGAGCACGAACTTGTATTAATACACCTACTTGAACTGCGTAATGACATAAGCCAGTGTTGTGCTTTCAAAGTAAAGCTGTTGCCTGTGTTTCGTCTGCGTTTATCTGAAGCTCATATCCCCGTTAACAAAACTTCTCTTGGCCTGTACAAAAGAATAAGATATGGGTAAAGGGTACGTCAGTAATGCCCATGGCCGGGTAGATTAGAGGTACATCAGTCCTCTTAGAGAAAGGTAACAATCCAGAGACTTGCCACCGAAAAGCTGATCGCTTTCAAAGTCTTCCGGCCCACAGCAGGCGGTGCAGTCTATCCCCCCCTCCCTTGACAGCTTCCACCCTCAGAGAACTTAGCACGCACCAAGCACGCGCCTGGTGCAAGATGCACATCCTGTCAGCCCATAGAGAGATGGAGAGAAAGAGAAAGAGAGAGTGTGTGTGTGAGTGAGAGTGTGTGTGTGTGTGTCGGGCGGAGGATGTTCCAGGAGGGGCTTAGCGTCCTCGGGGCTCGTGATTTTCACCTCATTACAACGTACAGCAGTTGCGATGACGTGGAAAAAATGAAGCTGGTTTTCTGCTCCAAGAGGCGATGTGTGGTGAAGCCACGAGGAGAAGATAACAAGATGCACTGAAGGATTTTGCATTTGTCTACAAGTAATTCCATTACTCTCTATCTTGTCATGCGCCTCGGCACACAACAGGACTTTTTTCTTTTTTATTTCTTCCCCTCAGTCCATCTGCTTCCCCTTCTTCTTTTCTCCCTTTTCTCCTGCTCCCGCAAAAAAAAAGCGTGAGGGGTACTTGTTTTGAAATTGATCTGAGATTTATTACAACGAAAAGTCTGGCCCACACTGGAAAAAAATCACGTTTTGGGTGGGAAGGCGAGGATGTCAATTTTTTAAGTATTTTTAATCCCACCATTGCTCCGGATTCTGTGGGAGAAAAAAAAGACAAAAAAAAAATTGGAATGCAAAGGATGAAAGGGTACATACATTGCACGCGTGATTTCTTTACCGTAAACACATCATATCCTTCAAACTACTGTGTAATCTGTTACTTTAACTCATAAAACTTAGAACGCGATTGATTTCCTAAGGACAAAGAAAAAAAAGGAGTGTAAAAAGAAGGTATCATCGCCCTGGTATGGTTCCACGACTCGCAGTTATCTCCTCTTGCTTTTCGAACTTGCTTCTTGCACCAGGCCTTGTTAAAAAAAATCTGTTTTATATGTTTGCTTTCTTTTACGTTTTCATAAGCATTTCTTTGTTGTGTCGCCTTACCAGCCGCTAAAATACTATCTATTGGCCTCATCTCAGATCATCAAAAGAAGAAAGAGTTGATCGTAGCGATAAAGGCGCAGTTTCTGGTCGGGTGCTTAGACAGCAGTGCAGAGCGTGAGGCGCGCAGTAATTGCTAATGACAAGCGAGCGGACCACTCGCCCCTTTTAAACTGATCCTTCCGCGGAACGTGGCATGGTGTTGACGTTTGCAGAGGTGCGCGAGCAGCAAAGCGCTTTGTAGATGGCGGTCAAGATATTTCAGAGCACCAAGTGCCAACCCCCAGGATCGCCTTACGAGTGGTTCGCCGCATCTCGAGATTCCCTCAACCTCCATCAGCTTCCCCCACCCCTTCTAGACGAGAAACCTGGTTGCGTTTTCCAATGATGAAAAGGAACCACAATGGGTATCAGGAGGCCATGTCTAAGTTAAAGCTTAGTAATAACACCTGACACAACAAAAATGGCCGGCTTCCCTTTTGCTTTCGGTGCTAAACGTTTTGCTGATGCTTTCGAGAGGCGTCTCTTCACCAGCTTCTTTTGCACTCTGTGTCAGCACCACCATCTCCACCCCTCCCCTCCCCCGACTTCCCACCCTCGCAGTTTCATCCATCCGCTCCCATGTGGCTTTTTGCTTCCTCATCCCAAATATCGGAGCTTCCTAAAGGCTTTGTCTGGTTAAAAGAGAGGTTTTGAAAGAATTTTTAAAAGTCTTCGATTACAAAAAATCTGTTCTATTAAAAGAGGACAGGTTTAAATGATGCCATCAACGATTTTCAGAGTGTTTCCTTAACAGACTGCTAGTACAACCCTGACGTCATTGCATTACCAACGAATTCCAAAACTGATGTTGCTGAGTTTACGAGCAGACGCAGCAAATCCTTCATGTTCCCGGCACGGCAGTCCTGCGGACATCATTCACACTTACGACCAGTCTCACCGCAACCATAGTGCGTAGTGCATTCTCTTTTTGACGGACGTTAAAAGAACACTTTTTTTCTTCCTTCTTTTTCATTACGTCCTTCCTTCTTTTGTGTTTTGTTTCAATGTATGTACGATAACTTGAATGGACGATCTGATTGTATGAACGGGGCCTTTTAACACATATCTGGGTCTACTGGCATCTTACTCTAAACTAGTGTTAATTGTTATTTATTTATGTCTATGACACTACGAGGCTGACAACCATACGCCCGACATTTCTTCGGTTCAAAAATAAAATGACAAAACAGAACATCTCTAGCATGCACTTTAAGAGAAAGCACAGCTGAATCAGTCAAATAAATAACATGCAATTCTAAGAAGGTTACCAAATGGTTGAAGCTAAGATTTCCGATAAATTAAGAAGAAAGATTTTTGGAGAAAGTCAGAACAAAGTAGGGTTTTTTTTTCTTTTTCTTCGCGCATGCGATATTTTTTCAATTTAGCCTCGTTTTTTTCTCTCCCCTGCCTTTGGCTTTCAAGAACGCCAGCGAGATAATTTCAGACCCGTTTAGCAACAGCCTTTAAGTACATGCCTTTAGGGGAAGACATGAGCTAAATTTTTCAAGATGATGACAGACTTTAAAACATCATTATTTTTGTCTCTCAATAGAGAAAAATGACCCACGTTAGAATGGAGAGAGTTGGCGCACAATGCCGCCATTTAAGTTAGGAATGATGCCAGTATAATGCCAACATAATGCCAATAATTCTGATACAGAAGACGTACTCAAAGCCATAGCATTGTTACACAATGCAAGAACAGAAGACACCCGTCTGCTGGCAGAAATATCTCCCTGGATCGAAACTACAGTCTGTCCCCAAGATTAATTACACATACTTTACAGGTTTGCAAGGATCACACAGACTTGCTATTTTTCATACCCAAGCAATAACTGTTTCTCATTGTGTACTGATGTCGTGAGATAAACACCAATAGCAAACTGTGTCATTTTATGACCACCAAAGTGGTTTCTTTCAAGTCACTGCAAATGCGATGTACCTCGCTAGGTTTTGTGTGGCTCCATTCGTTCAGTTCTCTCCCACCCCCACCCCATCTAAGTTCATGTATGTTATAAACACACGAAGGTCTTTGACTGAGGATGTATCCCATCTCATATTTCAGGTCAATAAACTTGCCGGCAGCTTGCTGGGCTGCTCAAATTAGGTTTAAACCAACCTTTGCGTCCAGAAACTTTTTTTTAATAAACGACCTTCATGCAAATGCCAGTGATTGAAAATATTCAGGCAATCGATCAAGTCTGTTTCCTAAAAGACAAAAACAAAAATGTTTTTAAAAGAATGAAATAAATAAATGGAGGGTACTCTGAAACGTCTCCAGAAGGGCGGCCATGGCTGCGTGTTAGATTTATTACAGGTCAACACAACTCGACACACTGGATACAGAACGGCTCCCATTTTATGAGCTGCTCCACGCCAGGTACATAAAAAACCCCGACTAGGGTCCAACACAAAGCTTTTTCGATCAATCAAAACAGCTCATGCTGCAAGCAAGCGAAGAGTGGCTTCAATTTTCGTTCCTTCTGTGTTACGAAGCAGACTGTTTCCTAAGATCCCTGCTGGCGAGGGCCTCGGGGTCCCGTGGGAGAGTAATTGCCATTCGTATCCATGCCTGTGCCTCTAGAACCTTTTATAGATGGTAATGGCAGGAGCGGAACCCATCACTGCCCGTCGGTTTCCTGATAAAAGGCTCCTCCAAACTCATGCAGCACGACCCGAAATCAATTAGTATTGCCAGTGTCGGCGAGGCAAGGCCGTGGTCCAGGGTTCGGTGTGACCGCCCAGCGCGCCAGGAGATGGCGAGGCTTGACCGAGCATGGCGGCAGCTCGCTGACCTCTTTGCTGTCTGAAGCGCTAATGGAGGACGTGCACCCAGGACCGGGGTCGCCCCATGCTGCACGCGATGACGTAAAAGCGCGATTGTCGCTCCATGGCGCGCACGAATGTCTGTTTGTGTGCTTGTTTTTGTTTTTTGTTTTGCATTTCCAGGCGTTATTTTTGACACGGCGGTCGGTCGTTAGAGAGGACTTCGTGAGGACGAGAAAATGTCACAGATAATGTTGGCTAGATAAGCAGGGAAGACAATACTGTTTTCTCTAAAATAGAGTATTATTGAATTTTTTTAAATAATAGAGGACTGCATGGAGCGAACGAAAAATATTCCTTAACACAGCATAGGTACAGCGTCGGCCAGAAAAAAAAAGAAAAGAAAA
Source organism: Marisa cornuarietis (assembly GCA_004794655.1). Taxonomy (NCBI): domain Eukaryota; kingdom Metazoa; phylum Mollusca; class Gastropoda; order Architaenioglossa; family Ampullariidae; genus Marisa; species Marisa cornuarietis. The sequence goes on along the minus strand of SMMW01000010.1, from coordinate 5,474,244 downwards.
AAAAGCCAGACATCAAGCAACAGAAAAAGTCTCCTGCATAACAGGAAACGGTTTCTTACGGAACGGTCCGCAAATTATCAACGGAAGCACGAATCCTGGAACCGTTTGTCCTTTGTGTTGTCACGTAACTCCTCCGTCACACATGTGAGTTGTGCTCTGTGTGGCGTCCTGCACTGTTTTGCGAGCTGAGGAGAAAGTCACTTTCTCTGGGGCCGTATTCATGAAGCGATGGTAAGTCGCTGCCAAGAGGGAAATAAAGGAAAATTTTCTGGACCCCGCAGTTACGAGGCACTGTCCAGACTCCGTCCATGTTGCTTTGTGTTGCTTTACTTCAAGGAATCTTTGCCACAGCTTTAGAACTACAGTCCCAGGGTTAAAGCAGCACCTGCGCTAATGTGGATGCTGCTTTATAACTGACGACAAGACGTTCGTCCCTTATTTTCCTGGGACAGAGACTTACGCTCGCTTCATGAATACCGACGCTGTCGTCCTCTTTTTCCTGTATCTGGTTTAGAATTTGTCAAAGAAGGAACAAAAAACAGACCAACGAATGAAGGAATGGATGGTCAGTGTAGTGGCTGCTAGTACGGAAAAAAACTAGTCTTTGGTCCATCTTGTGGTTGATATACTGCATTAATTTATTTACTTTATTTTTTTCTTATTTTTTATTTATTTTGTTTTTGCTGCGCAATGAGCATTCTTCCGAATGGATACCTGTGCATTACAAATGGACATCATCATCATCATCATCATCATCATCATCATCATCATCATCATCATCATCATCATCATCATCATCAAGCGGCGATGTAAAGACAGAATGAAGGTGGTGGAGAAGTTTCAAGTCCTTGAGACATTCTTTGCGCATTGGAAGCAGCTGAACTAAGCGTTATTCTGTTCTCCTACGAGTATCAAGTTTTCACAAACAAACCCAAGGCATGCAAGTACGACTTTCGTAGCAGCAGAGTAGCCGGCCCTGTAAGCAAGTACCGTTTTCTGAAAAAGAGCATCACGCCCTCGAGACGAAATCTGAACCCAGGACATCCAATCTTTGCTGAATTGGTGACAAGTGCTTAACCTTTGAGCCACCGAACCGCCCACCGTGTGTCAGCCCTTGTGGTTGAGTACAAGCATACCTTAGTATGGTACAGCACAGAGGTGGCCTCGACTATTGGCCGATCGAAAGAGATCCATCTGTAGACGGAGGAAAGCCGTCCTGAGCTTGATTCACCAACCTTTCGATAGTCGCGATATCGACTTGCTGAATACAGCGCAAGATGGTGAGCTTTCAACGTATTCTCTCCGTGATGTCCGAAATTGCATCTTATTTCTCTATTTTCTTTCATCTACTCTGTGGCTCTTGCATGAATTTTTTTTTGGACAGTTCTTCTCTGACTCCACATTACCACTATCACCACTCATTTGCAAGATTCAGCGTTAGGATGGAAAAAAGTTACATACCTCATACGGTAACAAAAATGTGATCATGGCACGCGGCACAGATGGCAAAAGTTCACGCGCATGCCTAGTAATAATAACCAGACGAGAAACAAAAGCAGTCATCACACAGAAATAAGAGGCGATGAAAGGGAGACCACTAAATGTGTCCACTTTCATGAGCTATTTGTTTGCTTTTGCGGCTACTTGAACATTTTCTTTGAAACTGATGATTATCTGGTAGCTGAAGCCCACAAATCTTGTCGTGAATCCATTTTCGCTGCCACTGTACCTTATTTTTTCTCATCGGCCTAATCCCTCTCGCTGTCATTGAGTTTATTCGATATCGACGATACGTCAACCACTTAAAGACCCATAAGGGTGAAAAAAAACTTTATGGGATTGGATTTATTTTCATTACAAGATACTAAGTTCTAAGCCTTTGAACTTTGAACTTCTCAATTCTCGTCTGCCTTTTGGAAAGAGGTCCAGACGTCACTTCCTGTGGTCACAGATGTAAAATCGTTGTCATGACAACTGCTCAGTTGCATGAGTTCTAAGCTCTTAACATTACTGCGTCCCTCAGTAAAGTCAGTATTTAAAATCAGCATGTGGCTATCCGACACAAATAATTAAAAACTCACAAAAATAATTTTTGAGGCAAACAAAGAGCATCGATATGTCCTGTTAACCTTTGAGCTTAATTTTATATTTGACTCAGTAAGTCTTTAAGTTAGATAAAGGCAAATGGTTCGGGCTTAATACACACAAACGCTGAAACACTAGATCGTCCACAGAATTATTTGTTAAACTCAGTAATTAAGGCTTAACATGAGGTAAACTTTGAAGGAATTTATTGTAAATCATTCCAAGACTGGGGCAAATGGTCCCTAAAGGACCCAACTTAAAAAAAATTAAGCCCCTGTCAGCCGGCGTGGTTTGAAACAAAACATTCTTCCGCGAGAGGAGCTGTGGGAGGCAACAGGAGCTTAGGAAATTTTTTTATTTTTTTTATTTTTGACTGCAAGCCAGCCCCAGTAAACATGGCAGCTTACAAATACATTCTACCTTCATTACGCCTGTCGTGCTTATAACTAATGCCCTCCGCCTTTTCAATTCGAGTCTTCTGATACCCCGTTAATGATACCTGTCTATGCCTGAGTTGTTCGAGGAGCAGTGTGGCAGGTGAGCGCCACTTAGTTCATTCAAAACCTCGTTCACTCGGTGCAGCAGTTATAACTGCCGCAGTTCCCGCAGACGACACTAGGTAATCAGTACTCTAATAAGCTCGTTAATAACCTCGGAGACAGATGACGCATGCTTTGAACTCGATGACAGAATAACTCTGCACAGCTCGATACCTTTCTTTCCTCCGGGTTGTGGCTGTTCGCTCTACGGTGGCTTTTTTAAATTGTCTCAAGCGTGGTTGTACTGTATTGACAGGTTGCTGTTGGCCGTGGTGTGGGTCTCTCCTTTCACATTCCATATCCTTCCCCACACTCGAACTACCTCGTACTTACCTAATATCGAGGCTAGACAATTTTTTTTAAGTTTTAGAGTGGCATAAAGAGGAGACTCGTGTTCTGCAATTTGCAAAAAAAAACTGCTGTCTGTCTGACGATGTTATCTAGTCGTTCATTTTATTGGTGCTTTGAGACTTGCCTGGTCCCGCGGCGCCTTTCGAGTGCTTTGCCACTCAAACCATGATGCTCCTGCTTCAGTGAAAATAGAAAACGGATATGGTAGGTAGATTCTGGAACCATCGTCTCTACTCTGCGTATACCCTATTTCTTTCTCTCTCTCACACGTTTTCTTCGTGTCGTCTTTGATCCATATATTTTCCGGTTTCTCGGGACCGCGGGGGAGGGTTTAAAAAACGGGGAAGATACAAAAAAGCTGTAAAACATTTCCTTCTAACATCACCTTTTACCTGCTGGCACGGCGTAAAACACAACCAGGCAACCAACGCTCTAATCTCAAGAGAATTTTATTAGAAGGAAGATGCTGACGAAAGGGAACTAAACACTAGGCAGTTCCACATACCGTGTGCAGGTTATTGTCCTTTGAGGGTCCCTACTGTCGGTTCCGTTTGCTTTGAACGTGCAGCGGCTCTGGGTGCGTAAGCGGAAAAGTCGAGTGTTTTTCTGTTTGCCTGGACTGTAAACAAGCGAGGGTTTTTGCTTTGTGCCTATAGGTCACGGTACGTACAGCTTGGCCCGGCTTCGCTGTTCTCAAGTATGTTCTTCACGCCTTTGCCAGTGTGATTACACAACAGCACGCACAATTTGATATCAAAACTCCTCTCAGAGCTCCCCCACCGCCCTCGCCCTCGCCCCCGCACCTTCCACCCGATTTCCTCTTCTTTTGTACTCTTACCATTGTCCTCCAGGTACTCTTTCTTCTCTTCCGCTATGTTCTATTCTTTCCTTTTTCTGTTACATGTTAATGCGCGGACGCACGCACACACACACACGCGCGCGCGCCACACACTCTACCTCTTTCCTTTGTGGTATGGAAATATTTGGAATCAAAGATACGAACTTTATTAGGCTCGTGGCAACATCTGCAAGCGTGTGTTAATTTACCACTACTGTGGTATGAACAGCTGTTGAAGTCGGTCGTTCTTGAGTCGTTAAGTCAATCCTTTGAAACACCGCACGCGCACGCATCCATGGTCACGCTCTCGTGGACAGACGCACGCATGCACGCATAAGCACACAGACACACCCATTCATACAGACACAAGCAGATTCTCGCTCTTTCTGTCTCTCTCGTTAGAGCAGCTGAACTTGCGAGTGCTTTCACACACACTGACATAAGCAGCCACACACACACACACGCAGATACAGACAAATGCGCACGTTCGCACACACATAAAAAGACGCACACACGCGCGCAGACACTGTCTCTCTCACTATTGTATGTTTAAATCTCTTCTTCATCTAAACATTTCTCCCTTTTTGCCTTCTCTAGTCCTAACTTGTTTATGTTCAGCAGCCCTTTTGTTTTGACTCCATCATCTTGAAATAAGGACGAAAAGGTGACATCAGGTGATAGTAGAAAATAACACCCCAGTGAAGTCTGCGCTGATGTCAGAGCTAGTAGATGGGTAGCCAGGCCGGAAAGTGTTTGGGGAAAAGGGATAGTTGTCGTAATCTAAAATTCTTTACCTTGGAGAGGCTAGACGAGGCAAACGTGTTAATACACTCCCAAGAATGGAATGAAAATGAAATTGTTCCCTTCTGGCCAAGTAAATTATCCGTCTGGCTACTTAATCCATTAAAAGTTCATCTTTCAGGACCGACCGCTGCTCTTTTCATTCCCTGGACCTCTGTTCAGTCTTACGATGGTCTGCTGCAGGCAAATGCAGTCTGTTGTTGGTTCAAAACAGTTCGGAAAGTTCATTAAGTTTAACTTTGATCTAGCTGTGAGTAACTCCACTACGATAACTCCCACTGTGACCATGGTGTCACTCATTATAGTTTGAGTTACCGTTGAACAAGAAAGATTGGTCCTTCAGAATGTCTCAACCAGACATGCGACCATCTTCACCCAAAGGATATCATTTCTTGCCAATTATGTCACAAGCTTACTTCATGCACCTACCTGTAAATCTTTTTTAAGCGGTAGCATTTTAGTCTTTTAAGAGGTAGATACATTGGGGATATAGTCGACAGCGGTAGGTTAGTTGCCCAAATAAAAATCATGGAGTACTGACAATCTGTCAGCAAAAATGTCGCATGTGCGGTGTGTTTGCTTGTTTTTGTTTACGGGAGTTTTTTATGTGTGAGTGACAGAGTATGTGTGCCAGGGGTAAATAAACATTACAAGGTAAAAAAGATAAAGATGTAGACCGGAATTTGAAACAGAGAGAGAGGGAAGAGAATCAAGCTAATTGGTTAGGCATCCAACCAATCCCCGCGGTGCGGCTTTACTTTCATCAAATTACATACAAACGATACACATGCATGTCATTACATACATACGTATATTATCAAAAGTAAGTAGAATATAAAGCAGGTGTCGGGAAAACATTAGATGATAATGCCACCGAGTGGAGCAGCTCAAAGATTGGCAAGCCTGTGAAATGTTTCTGTCGAATGCCACTATACGTAAAGTCGATGAAGATAAAAACTGGAGTCTCTTTAGTCACCATCTGATAACTGGAAGCAGAGTTTTAACGTATTGTAGAATAAACGCTTTTATGAATATACGTTAATGTTAGCATTCCTTACACTTCCTCCCCCTCCGAACGAACGAAGGAGCAAACGCACGCACTCACGCACGAACGAACAAACGAACGAACTTATGTATCGATCAATCCTCCGATGTACGAAGCTGAATCTATCAAGCAAGTAGGTCAGTAAGTCTGTACCCACTGACCAGTGCGCGACTAATTGTGTTTCTTCGAGAAAAGAGCGAGCAAACGATCTGTCAACGGATAACATAACAACCACGGCAGAACCCGATCAAATCCGTGCTACTAGGTACTGACAGGAATCCTATGGACCCTGACTGGTCTTATCTGTCAAACTCTATGAGACTTGTTACAGCATTTTTTCGGAAGTCTGGTTGAAGTAATTTCGTTTCAACTTGCTTTGTTACAAGAATGAGATAATTACATGAAACCTCTCAAAGGTTCCAATTACGGATGAGAAAAATACTCCCTTGAAACCAGCAGATTCATTCTCGTTTACACTTAGCAAAACCTCTCCCTGTCATTGTGTCGGGAATCGACTCCCGTTAAACAAAAATTTACTGACAGTAAAAATGTGGAAGGCAACCAATGACAAGCAGTTGATAGCATTCCAGACACCGCGAAACATTTCACAACTACCGTTGACGCATGCCAAGCAGTGAGTGGTTTTCACATCAGCTGGGAAGTCAGGAACAAACGTGGGTGTCTGTGGAAACGGTTGTGTTCATAACATTAAGTCTCTTGCTCAGCGGGCATGAGTGCTCCATCAAATGCGCCATTGTTTTACAGTCAGCGCCGCGCCAGCCGCTGATGGCGGAGGGACAGTAACGGCGGACTACGGAGGCTCCCTGCCCTCCGAAATGGCGCATTGTCGCTCTGGGTGAAAACGGAAGTAGACCTCAGAGGACCCCTCTTCCCATCCCACCCATCACCATCATCCGTCCCACGTTTCTTGCATATTTACCAGCCCTCCTTGTCTGTGCTACAGATTTGGAGAAAAGGTATATAGAGAGTTCGAAGTTCCTCCATCACTACCTCCTGCTGTACCTTTGATACACGTTTACCGGTCCTCCCCAAAGCAGTAGACATGAAAAGAAAGAGGTATAAAAGTATAGAAACCTCGCAGGCATCCAGGGACATCAGGTCCTAAGTATACTAGTCTTTTCTAAGTTGATATTTGTCTACATCCCAAAAGTAAAGCGGCCATGAATAAGAAAGATTAGTAATAATGTGGGAGGGTTTGGGTCAAAGCTGCAGCCTTAATACGTTTAACACGATGCCGCACCCTTCTCAACAACCCCCATCTCTCTCTCTTTCCCCAAGTCCTCCCTCCCTATCTGTTTTCTCCATTCTGTATTTTATATGGATGGCCACGTGGGCGAATATCTATGTATCATAGACCTTCTCCGTGCATCATCCTTTTTTAAAAGCCTATTAACACCAACACCTTTTTCAAATTCTAAACGTGATTGCACTTTCTTAAAATACTCCAAAGTTTCTTTCGTCGTGCTCGTAGGATTAAATTCCGTTTAGAAGAAAATGGTGCCAATGTGCCAGTGAAGAAAAAGAAAGAGAGAAAAAAAGAGGGACTGTTGGTGTATGCGAAGAATGACAGACTTGTGTACTTTGCTTGTTTTCTTTACGAAGTCTTGCTATACGTTACAAGAGTTCCACAAACTCCCGACTGCTTTCATGTTGGCACCGTGTTTTGTTTAACCAAGAAACAAATGATCATTTTTGGTCTATTTTTAGCATTGTGACAAAAACACATTCACACTTTCTCTCTCTCTCTCTCTCTCTGCTGAGGTGCTGTGTTTGTGTGTGTGTGTCCGTGCACATGGATACTGCACTGCATCTACACACATCTACACTTGCGCGCGCGCACACACAACAGAAAAAGGCTAAAAACGAGTAGAGAAAATCGGACGAGTCTGAAGAAGCAAAATATTTTTGCTCCTTGATATATTTTAGGTCGCTGACAAGAAACTACTTATTACTTAATAACTTTCATATATTTTTTTAAAATTTTGTATGAATTTATCCCGCAGCAGTTGACCTCATAAAGTAAGACTGCTGACCGCGGAGAACGCTCACCATATGACAGGCAATAAAGGAAATCACGTGACTGTAGGGCTTGACGATGGAATGATAAAATACTCTTGGTCAAACCTCTTGGTCAAACACGAAAAACGGAAGTCATTTTAAAGGAAAGGATATTTTAAAACTTAAAGTCACACACACACACACACACACACACACACACACACACACACACACACACACACACGCACGCACGCACGCACGCACGCACGCACGCACGCACACACACACTCTTTCATCGACTTTCACCCAATCATACCTAAAGACACAATTTAAATTGCATTTATTCAAAGACTTCTGATCCAAAAGATTTTTTATAAAACTCTCCTTTGCTTTCTTCTACATTCTTTGACTAAACGGACAAGCAGGTTAAATGGTAAGTTGGGTTGAAATGATAGTAACGTACGTCCACCCCTGGTTAAAACTCATGCACCCTATCATGTCTGTGGTGTCTGAAGATGGCATGTCGCATTGAAATACTCGCTTGTTACACTGCAAGACGGTCTGGTTACAGATGACACTTAGTCTAACTAATGGACCGTGCCCTGATTCGGAAGTCTGAGCACGCCTCACTCTTCTTTTCAGAAGACCGTCTGCAAAAAGGTCAGAAGGTCATCGCGCGCTGTCGGATGAGCGAGGCGCGCAAACTTGTTTTGTTCAAAGCTTTCCCTCTTATGTCTTCATCTGGATGCACTTTCAAAAGGGAGGGATAACGCATCGTTTGCCCCGCATAAAAATCCCCAAACATCCTGATCTCGGCAATTTTAAGGCAGTCTCAGGAAGAGTACTCTCCGCTTATTATGCTGCGTATAAGTATATCAGCTTGGCGATGAAAATGGCCATTGAGCGTGCCAGACGCTCCGATTGACTGGCGGCCAAGCCTAAGACCCCGTTTATTCATCTCTCTTCTGGAGTTTTGGCACTGGCAACGGAACATCGCTTCCGGTATGTTTTTACTCATGTTGTCTACGGCGCGTGGCTGAGCGGCTTTCATCGGACCTTGTCCTACGGACACTAGCAGCTTCCCGTGCGATCGTCAAACACTTGTGCTTGCTACAGATGTCGTTTCTGGAGTGGAAGACGATGTGTGGTCCCCGTCAGTTTGTCTAGTCTGGCATTGTTTGCCGTTTTCTTATACATTCCACGTGATTGAATACTGGAAACGGTCCAAACCACGTGTGGATGGGAGCAATGTCGTGCAGCTTTTTCTGGAATGCGCTAATTTTCTTCTCGGCATTTTTACCATTTGCTTGTCTGTAACTGAAAAGTTTAACGATCTCTGAGGTAGATAGACATAAATAAAGCTATACAAGATTCAAATGAAGATCACAAATTATAGCAAAATATATATATCCTGTCTGTCTCATTTCTGTCATTTCTACGTACGTGTCTGTCACTTTGTCTGATTCTGTCTCTGTCACTGAAAATCTTGCTCTCTCTTTCTAATTCCCTTTGTTCAGAATGAACATACTCCGTAAATGTCTTAACACGAGGGTTAAATCCGTTAGC